>BLKM01012018.1:4640060-4670444 GCA_013340265.1 Coptotermes formosanus
ACACACACACACACACACACACACACACACACGCGCGCGCGCGCGAGAAAGGAAATGAACTCTAGTAACCATTTAGAATTCTGTGGTTCCTTATAACCTAATAATGAAATTAACATAAGTAGGGTCAAATAAATTATATATGATAATACGTAATGATGTACTTGCAAGCGGCATATTTTCATTCAGTATTCAACCGTTAATTGTTTGAAAAGCAGTTATTAAATTTAGCTCTAAGGTCAATCACAATAAAGAAAAATATAACGAAACACTATCAATGAGATCAAGGTTTTAAAACAAAACTACGAACAAAGCAAAATACTTTGAATTTGAACCTCACTTCCGTGCTAAAGAGGATTCCCGTCTTGTGGGATAAGACGCCGTGTATACTGATATGCAGGCACTGCGTCGTATCCCAGATTACAATATCAAATATAAAGACAAATGCTCCTTGACGCCACTCTACACCTGCTAACAGTACCTGTGTTAAGTGTTTCATGCAGTACTTCTTGACGATTAGGTCGTTTAAACACCGTGAGAGAAAAAGGGATGAATCTGAACACATGCCGTGTTCTAAAAGTCTATTTCTGAAAATTACGTACGTTAGTTTCATGTAATTTGCATACGGATGTGAGGCTCAGAAGGAGAAACCTTGCATGCAGTTGAATTCTTACTTCTGTAGCTGGGTTTCTTTAATAACAAAAGGCGGTAAAATAATTTCATGCTTGGAATGCCACTTGAACTAGGGGGAGAAAAGGTACATATATATATATATATGTATATGTAGGGAGTCACGACACATTCCGATTAGGATTTACATAATAAGTAACCTACACATCACATTATATGCAATTTTATTTTACATAAATCGACTCGTACAAGGCTTTCGAAAAGCGATTTACTTTCATCCTTTTAAACAAAGATCAATAAGAATCTTACGGGTCTTTACGTCGTAGCCGGACCTTGTAGAGTATGGTGAAAACTCAAGTCTCCTAGGGTGGATGACCACTGTAACTTAATTAACCCTTTAAAGACGAAGCGTATCTGTTTTATGTAAGGACTCTGTGCGTACCGCGCTGTAAACACTCTCCACTTCGGTTATAAAAACCAATCTCTTAATGTTTTATAAGGCAAAAGTTGCTGTTTGTTCTGAGATCGGTACAAAACACATAAACGCAATGTGGGCACCACGTAGAATTTTTTAATGTTAAACCTGGTGGTACGTAAAGTTACCGCTAGGCTTTAAAAGGTTAAGAAGAAAATTCTCTCCAACATGACGTACGATACTAAGAAAAGATTTCGGATTCACACGTTTCGAATTATGATACTGTACAAATTTATACTGCGTCCAAGCTTATTCTGTAGGACCAAGTTCTAAATTCAATTTGATTAATCAGTGTTACTGGAATCTCGGATTCTACACAACGTACAGATCGTATTTACTCTGCACATAATGTAGGCATTCTTGTGCGTTTAAAATATAACCTCAGCAACAAACAAATACAGCACTAAATAAAACCAACACATAGCAACTAACAATAGTAACAAATTCGCAACAATACAACAAGCCGGAATATCAAATTATTTATTTCGTAACAGCACAGTCTTTATCCAAGTAATGTGAGAAAAAGAATTACTCATAATTCAAACCCGGATATATTTCTATTTACTTTGAGCACATGAAAACCACAAGTGCTGATATGGGTGTTACTTTGACAACCGCAGTACATACCAATAGATATGAGTGCTTGGCCTCCAAAACAGTTTGTCAAATAGGCGTGATATTGAAGGCTTATGTTGCCTGGTTCTTCATAATCCTGAAGAAATGTGTCCACAAGACGCGACTTATTCTGACGTACGTGACATACATACACAAGAATAACGTTTAACTGCACAGTACCAATCCATCTGCACTTGAAAGATCACGAAATTCCTCCTCTTTATGTAAAAATGCAAGTTATTCTACAAGTTACATGTGATCGAAGCACAGATGCCTTGCTTTATTGTAAAACGTCTTCAGAAATGCAATATACGTTGAATGTTACTACGGTTTTCACAATGGGTATTATTCAAGCACCGAATGCGTTTGTATGCTGACACAGACGTTTTGGTGAGATATGCTGCCCCTACTATACAACTGAAGAAACTGCAACCAGGCAGACGTTGATGTAAACTGAAAATGAAGATAAAACTTCCTCCTAAACGTCTGTTTCAACCTTACTGAACTAGGCGGTTGTTAAAACCAGAAGACTATCATCTGAAATCTGAAGGTTCTTTTAAGCTATATGGTGCTGCATGTAGCATTTCCCCTTGGTAGAACAGCAGATGTATTATTGGTCCGGAAATCTTGTTAATTCTTCAAACGAACTTTGTCAGTCCACAAAGCTGTGTCCGTCAGAACAGGGCACAGGATTCGAGATTCGTATTGATGTTTTATACATCCATTCAAATTTATAATAATTTGCAATCGTTTTAGTTGTATTAAGAGAATTATGCACAACCTCTTCAGTCAGTCTTAATCAAGGAAATTAATAGAAAGCACATATGCTTTCATTTCCTTGCACACACTTTACGCCTATACACATAAAGGATACGTTGTGAAGACGGTCACAAAGAGTGCAGATCAGCACCGGATCAGGTACATCAATCTTACGGTGAAAGACAAATGCGGGACGTTACAAAAATAAATGGCGACGGTCAGAGGAGAACTTACTTGCTCAGAGAAAAGCTACCATAATGTTAAATGTCATTTAATACAGAAGTAAATCTAAAGACAACAGTTAATTCTGATAACTTTTATCGAAAAAGGAAATAAAACGCATGGGACAATATTTTTAATTTTATGACTGTATTCCTGAATCACTGCAATACTTGGTACTGAAATGTCAAATACACAGTTGAAATAAATCCTGAAATTGTATTGAAAATTTTTTGTGCTACTTAAAAACACGCATCGCGATCGTTGAGTACGTCGCAAACAGGAGTGGTCACGTCATCAGTAATGTGTTTAGGTTTGTGAGAGGGTATAGGACGATTATTTTAAATTTTATGCTAAATTGCGAATACTTAGAGGGGAAAGTAATAAATTCATTCAAATATAACAATTCGCGAAAAACGACATTCTTGTTACTCGATACTGTAGGATTTCACGTATTTTCCCTTCATATCAGTCACTTCCCTGATTAACGCTCTGTTGTACAGTACATGGGAAACGTCTGTACTTACTAACTCCATGGATCAGAGGCCTTCTTGAGAAGCTAACAGTTTCTCAGCTAGTCAGGAAATTCCCCGCATTTTATGGAATTCGAAGGTTCATTACCGCATTCACAAGAGCCCGCCACCTGTCCCTATTCTGAGCCAGCTCAATCCCGTCCATGCCCCCATCCCACGTATTGAAGATCCATTTTAATATTATCCTCCCATCTACGCCTGGGTCTCCCAAGTCGTCGCCTTCCCTCAGGTCTCCCCACCAAAATCCTGTATGCACCGCTCTCTTCCCCCATACGTGCTACATGCCCCACCCATCTCAGTCTTCTCGATTTGATTACCCGAATAATATTTGGTGATGAGTACAGGTCATTAAGTCCCTCGTTATGTAGTCTTCTCCACTCCCCTGTCGCCTTGTCCCCCTTAGGCCCAAATATCCTCCTCAGCACCCTATTCTCGAACACCCTCAGTCTTTGTTCCTCCTTCAGTGTGACAGACCAAGTTTCACACCCATACAAAACAACAGGTAAAACTACAGTTCTGTATACCCTAATCTTTGTGTTTTTGGATAGCAACCTGGAAGACAAAATATTCTGCACCGAATGATATCAAGCATTTCCCGACTTCAATCTGCTCTTAATTTCTTCATGAATGGAATCTCCATTCGTTAGGGTTGCTGCCAAATATTTGAATTCTTCTACCTTTCAAAGGATTTGTTTTCTATCTTTATGTCGTGTTTATGTCCTGCAGTCTGTAGTTACGTGCATATAAAAAGCTTATGTCATTTACTCAACATCTGAGTAATCTAAGAGGAGGAGTTTGTGTCGCTATTTACAGCAACGGCATATTTTAATCTTCCTGAAGCATTTCTGTGGTTGCGTTCCATTACGTAGTATCACTCACACATCTACACTTCTATTTTCCATTTACGATACGTGGCTTCAGTGTCTGAAGCTCAACATCGTCGTTTATTCGAAACAGAAGCAAAATGAGCCCTTAGACCGAACCTCTTGTTCCTTCATAAGACTCCCCACAGCAGAATTAACCGTCCACCACTCCCAATTTTCACCACCAAGATCTCATATCAGAAGCTGCTCTTCCCCTTTAAACCGGCGAATAGAAATCTGTTAGAACTGCCTCTCACTCGCCACTAACTTCACATCAAGCGTCATCTACGGCCGACAGCAAGAGCAACCTATGTCCACCAGCAAATATTTCTGGTTGTTTAACCTTACTTTAACAAGTTGCATGTTCAGCGACTTCTTTTTTTTTTTTTTGGTTTTATTTCGCAGGTTGCAACTGATGTCTCATGTATGCAATAACGACCTTAAAAAACTCCGGTAGAATTACAATCAAATTTAAGCTAGAAAACTTGGTATCATGTAACATTACAAACGAATTTCGTAATAAGTAATTCCACCACGTTGGACATACAGATTCTTGAAAAAAGGAAATTTAAATGGAACAGAGACATGTTCATTATGACATTGCAACGACTCATTCACAAATACCTTGCCAGTCTCACATTCATAAAAGTTTTCCACGTTATGTGCATCCCAGACAACCTGAACAATATCCTTCTCAGAATTTATGGCTATTGAAATTGGTGACAATAGATATTCTACAGATTATGTGCATAATGGAAGCAGTGTTATGGAAAAAAACTCACAGCTACGAGATATAAACAATTGAGTTATGAAATATACTTCATAAATGGATTTTATTCGTCTATGATTCACTTAATGTTGACAAAAGAACCTGAGTGCAGTTACGATGGTTGGGGCCGTAAAACTTTGAACCATATGGTGGACAATCTTCAGGAAATCTTCCATCTGTAAGAACGCAAATAATAAGCGAGGAGTCCATTAAAATTAATCTCGGAGTAAAAGATTTTCGTAAACTAGCCTGGGCTGCAGTACTTTGTGAGAGGATACACTGGCAGAGTTTTAACAGCTATGTACTTACTTTCAAATGGCACTACGCGCAATAAATAAATATGTGAGGTATTGCAAACAATCAGCATTAACCTTACACATACAGGTCTTAACAACCCTGATATATTTACATATGTCTTTGCAACATGTTTCAGTCGAACTGGAGCATTCTCAAGAAAAATGCTAATCATGTGAAGTGGAAAACACTACTGGCTAATTACATAGCTTGCGGGCATTTACCAGTGGAAACAAACTTAAATACACAACACTATTATTAACATTTTTAAAAGTCTCCTAGAAACATGAATTCTTATTGATATGAACTGTACATTTATAGACACGATAAAAAGTTTCCGTCATTTTGATTTAAGGGCTTCATTGTATCTGTGTATACGTCGTGACTTTTACGATATATCATTTAAGATACTTCGTAAACCTTAATAATAAACGTCTCAATTGCCACAAGCACGGAAAATACGTAAGTAATTACTAGACATTTACCACTACATATATAATTTCCCAGAGGATATTTCAGGTAAGTCGAAACAATGTGGAAGTTTCATTTGAGTAAATGAAATCTTGTTAATGTGTCCATGTATAAAAATAATACCACTTGTTTTCAGTAGTGTTAATAATTTGGCACACGATAAATTATACAAACATTTAAAACGTGCAGATTTTATCGCTGAGATACACAAAATAGTGCAAGGAGCGTGAAGAACGGAATTCAAATGTTAACACGAAATTTTAGGCAAAAAACTAATGAAATCAAGAATTACATAACAGTGGAGATAATTAGTGTTTGACGTTGTGGCACTTGTTCAGCCGGCTCCACCTCTGATCGAAGGGAAGCATATTTTGAACACGTTACGAACGTTTGGATTTTATTGAAGCAGGCTGTTTCTTGGCTAGAAGTCTAACGTATGTTCTCACTTTATACATTGTGCTAGAGCATAAATGGAATGATATTTGAAAAATAAAAAGACCGAACGTTTCATACCGACGCGTACCTCAAAATCCATTTTAAAATCCTTACCTTCTGAAAACTGTACTTCCTTCAATATTGCACTTGAATTACAGAGTTAAAAATCCTCAATTTTCGAGAAAATTACATAAGCAGAAGAATAAAATTTGAAATTGTTTTATGTTTATTTCGCGTGAGTATATCAATAACGTGCACATTATTCCTTTCCCTCATATCTTTCTCTCTGGATGAGTGGATTACTACAGCAATTAACCCTTTTTTGTTTTTTAGTAGTGAAGGGCCCCGCAGCAGACGCTACGGACGCACCGCAGCCTTGAGGCTTATTGGGTGATGGTGAGGACGATTATTATTATTTTTTGTCCTTTTTCTAGTAATGGAGTACCGGTGGAAAGAAATTGACAGGGGAAAACCGAAGTACTCCGGGAAAAACCTGTCCCATTACCACTTTGTGCACCACAAATCCCACATGGACTGACCCAGGATCGAACCCGGGCCTCCGCGGTGGGAGGCCGGCGGCTAACCGCCTGAGCCATGGCACCCTTTAAAGACGAAGGATATCTGTTTTATACATAAGGACCCAGTTCGTACTGCGCAGTAAACACTCTCCTTCTCGGTTATAAAAACCAATCTGTTAATGCTGTGTAGAAAAGTAATCGTTGTTTGTTCAGAGATCCATACAAAACGCATAAATACACTGTGTGGGCACCACGTAGAATTTTTGAATGTTAAATCTGGTGGTATGTAAAGTTACCGCTAGGCTTTAAAAGGTTAATATTATGTTAATTTTACTCTTCTCCAATTGCAGTGATTACATGAATCACCAGAAACACAGTCCGTTCTACATGAGTACAATTTTATATGTTTATTCAGCATTGTGCCCGACGTGTTAAAACGTGTCTCCAGGGAGTTATAATTGCGCAAAATGACCCTCACTATTTTCCTCCTGTTCTGTATGTTTATACGAGAACTTCGCAGTACCAAGCACACACACACAGGCTGAATTGTTACACCGTCCGTACCCACTCTTAATCCTTTTAATTATTTTCGGTACCGTTTTCAAAAAGCTATAGACCAAACATTCAGAGCAAGATGTTAACAGATCGCGTGCACATGTTTGAGTGCTGTTGCAGGTCTCCTTGGAGAACAATTTAATTGCAAAAACTACTATACAAGAAATATAATTATGTCAAACTGACCATTTGTTTCAAATGTCAGAACTTATGAGTCTGTTGAGATCTGCGTTCTTTTGGGGTGTTAGGCAGCGTCAAGTGGGAATAGGTAAAGGTAAAGGATTACCATTCGACGCTGCGGAAGCCTGAAACCACGGTTATGAGTCTGTTAGCTGATAATTTTTAAAATATGTAAGATGTTCCATTATCAGAAAAATTAGGTTATTATCCGTAGAGCGCACAAGTATGTCGATGTGCTAGAAAACGTCTACCAGTTTCAAATTCTGGGTATCCTAATATGCAAAGCCAAAAAACATTTACTCCCACACTTACCCTGCCTACATCACATGTTTACCGTAATACCTGCAGTATTTTTTTAAGTGGTGAAGGGCCCGCCAGGACGCACCACAGCCTTGAGGTTTCTTGTGCAACCCTATGATGAAGATGAAGATGATGATTATTTTTTGTCCTTTTCCTAGTAATGGATCACCGGTGGAATGAAACTGACAGGGGAAACCCTGTCCCAGTGCCACTTTGTCCACCACAAATCCCACGTGGACTGACCCGGGATCGAACACGCGCCTCCGCGGTGGGAGGCCAGCGGCTAACCGCCTGAGCCATGGCACGGCCCTACCATAATACCTGTAGTATATAGAACAAAATTAATGACAGGTTTTGTGTTATACGCATCGGAGTCCTCAATATTTACTGTGGATTTAACAAACTAGTTTTACATTTATAGAGCTCGTTTGCTTCCCTTCGACCAAGAAATTTAACTGAGACATTCTGAGACCCAAGACATGTTATATGACGTATCTCTGTTAGGTTTTGTTAACGTGTTCTGACACGTTGTGGGACTAATGGGCCTTGTATTTGTCCGGGACAACTTTCAGACTTTATCATCTCAGGCAAGTGCGGAAGACTAATGTGTAATTACTACATTCCGAGTAGGTAACTTCTGGAGTTGAAGCAGCGCCTCTTCACTTAATGGGCTTCTTACTGCCATGTTTCTTCCTTTCGTAGGGTCATCTTGTCACAACCCTGGATATTAAGCGTATCACACTCGCATATGTGCTCCCTTTTGTTTAAGCGATTTATCAAAGATAATTTCCGTACGCACTTCTATAAACGCCACACAAGCCATTATGAACATTTACGTTAATTGACAAACTTTAAATTATGCGTGACTCTCATGTTACTGTTTTCTCTTAATTTCATAGCTCTATAATTATAAAAATGTGAAGCAGACATAATTTGGTAGCTGCAGTCATAATCACGCCACCTTTAGTCTCGTTTCGTAGTCCTTCCCTCTTCTACCTACTTGTTCACACCAGGCGTCGACGGAGTTTGTAATTTCATTTGATCACACTCAGACACACACCACAGCCGGTAGGAATCCTCTGGACGAGGGATCGGCCCGTCGCAGAGACCTCTACCTGACAACACAAACACTGTACTAGAGACATATACCCATGCGCCCGGTGGGATTCGAACCCACGATCCCAGCAAGCGCTCGGCCACAGACCTACGCCTTAGACCGCGTGGCCACTGGGATCGGCATTACGCCATCTTTACAAAACAAAATTGAAGGCTTGGGGTGGAGACCACTTCTATCCACTCGTGCGTCCGATTGTGACCTAGTAAAAAAAGATTAAACTTTGCAGTGTAATTCTATAAAATTTCATATAGGAGTCCTTTACAATTACTCATCATACTTCTATCTCAAACAACGGTGCATGTAAGACACTATCAAAAATTTCTCGGGCTGAGTCAATAATGAAATATACGCTGGACTACCTATTGGCCGTCTCTGTCCGCTGCTAAGCAGACACAGCGTTTTTCCACTGCCGAAACCACGGCAGGGAATGTCTTCTTGGAATTACAAGCACAGTAGGCAGAGAATGTCCTGAATTTCCCTCTAACAGGAATGCCGTTGATTTTCTGGTTTTAAGAGTAAAACCCATGTTTCCTCTGATCGTATGGCCCACGACAGGATGTTTTGTCGCTTTCGGCTTCATTCAGCACTTCCTGGCACATATCCCGCTCTTGCTTCCACTCGACAGTTAGCAACCAAGGCACGAAGCTTTGTTGAGATTCACCACATGTTCAGGTCCACCGGAATCAGTCGGCATGCCCGATACGGGACATTCACAATACCACTTACTTCTTAAACGGTGCTTCGTAGGTCTTAGTTCATGATTTTGCAAACCTCTTGCATTTTTTCCGTCTGTGAGAATTTTGGAGGGTCGATCTAAAACTCGCAAGGTTCAACCGAACTTTTCTCAAGTGTGAATCGAGGAAAACACGCAAAAATGTGTTCGCCAAGTGTAACTGTCACCGAAGGCGCTTTTATTTCATGCATTTCTGCTGCAGTTTTCTAGACTGACGCAAGGAAGATGCATTGTTCCCTCGATTCGTAATTCATAAAATCGCGGATCGCAACCATCATGTAAAAAATCATACTTTTAAGAGGAAACCCGAATGTTATTATTGCAGAGTCAATAAACTGACTCAGATGATAGCGATACAACCGCCCCTCGTGGTAGAAGTATCTACTATTTGCCTTTCTCAACCCTAGCCGTGATTTCGGGAATTTTGGGATACACATTCATATATATTATGCACAGACAAAACTTAATCAGATGCCCAAATATATGTGTATACATTCACTACAGCTGGAACAGAAACGAAAAAATCGATTTATGACAAACAACGATTAGACGAAATTGAGGGAAATAAATTGTCTTTCTCCTGCAGTATTTTCATGGTGGCAACAAGTAATGTAATGAATAGCCTCAAGTTGGAAAACACCTCAGAGCATTCGAACCACAGACTTCCACAATGTAAGACAGGTTAATTTCGCAAACTGAATTCATAAAAATTATGGGGAGATTTCGAATTATTTTACTCCGCCCTGTGGTTTTATCATGGCAGATAAGAAACATTTACGCAGGAAGTGATTTCGAAACTTCCCAACAGACATACCTGCAGTTCCTTAACAATTTTGGTAATGTCTCCTCCAGAAGTAATGATGTATGTACGCAGTGTGAGGAAAAATATACAACCGCAAATTTCGCGGTTGCAAGATACAGCTACGTTGAGCCTTTTTATGATTTCAAGGTCTAAAGCTATTTAATTCACTTGGTCTTGGCTTTAAATTAAAATCAGAATGAGTGCTAGAGGAACGGTTGGGTGCTGGTTTGAGGCGAGAGGTCAGAATCAATCAGCGGATGTTGATTACCAAAGAGAAATTCTATCAACATCGTCATTATCACTATGACACACGCACAGGTCTGTTAATAGACTGCCAGAACCCCCCCTGGGCGCTCCAGCATTCATTTGAATTGACGTCAAAGATAACCTGAACGCTACAACAATGAAAGCAAAAATTTCCATTACGATTGTTTGTGGTAAAAACAACTAAAATTCATTGTTTTAAGGTGACACGCAATTATTATGGCTCAAAAGTCCCTATACTGTCGAAATGAATCGATATAAAAGGAGAAAAAAAACGCAATTTTAGGGACAAAATTAACATCAGGTATTGGGAAAATGATTGTGTTATAGAACATATATCGGTGAAAAGTGGACACATGAAAATTGTGGCAAACGCAGTCACATAGTCGGAAAATTTTAACGACGTAAAACTGAAATTGGGTGATCACAAAATATTACACAGCGCACTGACTCCCACAGAATATCAGAAACTCGGATAACACGCTAAAGCCACCGCTATGGGTGATAACCTTATATGAACTTCTAAGAAACAGGTCGCTGGAAATCTTAAGGAAAACTTAACCTGTCCCTAACGAATGTATCACTGTGACCATCTGTTATTAGGTAACTATATCATTCGCTTTGCGCATAGCTTACATGTAACTGAGATCGCCAAAAGGGCAATGAGTTAGACATGTCCATTCTTTCCTTTACTCCCAGCATAAACCACCTCCATTCGACCACCGTTCAGTCCAGGAAAGCCGTTTAAAGCCCAGTGGTAACAATTAAGCGCAACCTACTTAAACACCAAAGACTTTGCATTGTTGTCCACAGAGTGTATTTATACTATTGTCAAGATTTTTACACTCAACAGTACTTATTTTCGTGAACAGCATTAATTGATTTATCTTCGTACTTCAGGCGACGCTTTTATGGAGGGCGTAGTAACTGATGTATAAATACACTTTACACACGTCTCCCTGTTCAAAAGGTAAAAGTGCCTGTGGCCGCCAGCTTGTTGGAAATGCGGGTTCGAATCAACCGGGGGTACGGATGTCTGTCTCTAGACAGTGTTGTGTGTTGTCAGGTACAGGTCCCTGCGACGGGCCGATCACTCGTCCAGAGGAGTCCTACGGAGTGTGGTGTGTCTGAGGTTGTGAAGCCTAGATAACCACGAGGCCCTGGCCCAATAGGGGCTGTTGCGCCACGGAAAGAAGAAACTGTGCCAGTCCGTTGTGCTCGTTAGTGAAATAAACCGTGAAGCGTGGGGGGGGGGGGGGCTGCCTTAGATCCTGGATCAAAATTTATTATTAGTTTTAAACAACTTAAGTACATTTCATCAGATTTAGCGATTGCAAGATTTCTGTCCTAACTAGTGAACCACACGGAACGGAAGAAGAGAGACAAACTAAATACACGAAAGTGTGAGATTATGTTCATTTCAAGGAACTGTCACAAAGATTCAACTCTGCCCTGCATACGATTCTTTCTCTATTTTTAATAGCACTGAAGTTTCGGAAGAGCATCATTCTTCCACCTTCAATAGCCAGACAACTAAGGCCATTAAGACGGAAGGGGGAAGGTACCCCAAAACGTCAGTTACTGTTTATCACACAACAGAGAATCATGTCAGAGATGACTCGAATCAAAGATCAGCACTGCTGTTACGACCTGATGTCCCGAACCTTCATTCACAGTTTAACAACTAAATCTGGAAAATGAAATTAATTAAAATGTAAAGTTAAGTACAAATTAATACAGATGCTAAAAATCCATCACATAAGCTTACTCATCGACTAGTCTTTAGAAGACACTGCAGAATTCATTTCCAGGAGTTTTCTTTTAAAGCTGGTCAAGTGGTGCAGGCAACACCTTTAACCCTTTAAAGACGAAACGTCATCTGTTTTATGTAAAGATTCTGTGCGTACCGCGCAGTAAACAATTTCAACCTCGGTTATAAAAAACGAATGAGTTGCTGATGTTTACGGCACAAGTTGCAGTTTGTTCCGAGATGTGTACAGAATACATAAACGTGATTTGAGCACTATGGAGAATTACTGAATGTTGAACCGGGTGGTACGTAAAGTTACCGCTAGGCGTTTAAAGGTGCACAAGGAGCTGCATGACAGTTACTGGCCTAACAAGCTCAATCCGACAGTTAGTCTTAAGAGACTAAAAAAGTGTGCTTGGTATAACGGTCATTACATCATACATTTAAATAAATAATTATACTTTAATTGCAGGAAGGAAAAGAGAAAAAACAAACTGGGAATGAGCGACCGATAAATTAACCTTTTAAAGCCTAGCGGTAACTTTACATACGACCAGGTTTAACATTAAAAAATTGTACGTGGTGCCCACATTGCGTTTATATGTTTTGTACGGATCTCAGAACAAACAGCAACTTCTGCTTTATAAAAAATTAAGAGATTGGTTTTTATAACCGAAGTGGAGAGTGTTTACAGCGCGGTACGCTCTGAGTCCTTATATAAAACAGATACGCTTCGTCTTTAAAGGGTTAAGATATCAATGACGTAACGACAGCAGAAGGATGCTGTAATGTGTTAACTAATGAAAATATTCTTCACGTTTTAAACATTGTACATCTATCTTAACCTTTATCCTGCTAATGTGAAATATATGGTGAGCTGCTAATAATGCCAGCACCACTCGACTACCAGCTGGGCCCTTAAGGGCCTAGTTGGTAGCCCAGTAAGTGTGTGCACACAGATATGACATAGGACGTCTTTTACGATTGATTCAGTGTTGAGACATTGTTCAGAGGGAGAGAGAGAGAGACAAAGAGGCTGCTTTCAGCGTTGCCAAATGTAGGTCACCAAATATTACACATTAGTGGTGCTGGCATTATTAGCAGCTCACCATATATTCCACATTAGCAGGATAAAGGTTAAAGATAGGATTTGCACTTCAGAGTGTCTCACTGTATACACCTAAAATTGATGTACTTACTTTTCATACACAGTCAAAATTATTTTTCGTTTTGGTAGCCCAAAGACAGGGTATAACAGTTTGGCAGCGTTCTGTGTTTTTGCTGATCGATAGCGTTTAATGCATGACTTATACAGGTGTTTGTGGTCTCCTATATTGCCAATGCCATTTGGTTCGCTCACATAGCTCGTCAGTTACTGTCAACGTTACATTATCGAGTTACGATTTGTTTTCGAGATAACTCAGCTGCGGTGACCTGCTACCACGTTTTGGGCAATAAACTGGCCGCTAGGAAACCTACCTAACTTTATGAGACTCCTCCCAAAAAAGGAACAGCATCTCGGAGGATATCTAAAAAAAACATGTCTTAACATTCTTGTATCTCTTAAGGCATAGCGCAGGTGTTTCGGAAACATCTTTACATAATCAGTTTTATTATTAGCATGGCGAATGCTATGAAGGAAAAAAAATTAATATAAAACTCCACAAAAATGTAAACCGTGGGGAGATTAAAGGGTACATAGATCGCACTTCGTGGAGAACTAGCTTTGGAAGAGCCTACGGATCTGTTGTAAGACAAACTAGAGAATGAATGAGGGGAACAAAGTCGAAAAAAATGAAGAGAGCTATCCTAAGAGGAGAAAAGAAGTAGGGGAGACAGTAAGAGGACTGCAGGCATAATTACTACAGTTAAGCGCACTACGCAAGATAGAATATGAAACACGCTGGATATCGGCAACAAATATCGCAACGCTACAGACGTGTAGTCTATAGAGGACACACATTAGAACGAAATGGGGGCTATTCTTCCCACTCTGATCCACCAAAACAGCATATCTCATGAAGGTAAACAGACGAACTGTTGCTCTTGGAGACAGAATACCAGAAAAATCACCGACAACCTCGAGAATCACGCTACAGCACAAAAAAAAACTTGCTTGTGACAAACACATCGCTGACCGAAAAACTAATATCGGGATAAGCACGACATTCAGGCATTTCTGTTCTTAATAGTGGAAACAGAACGCCCAAAGAGCAAGAGTTACCTACAAACAGGAGGCTAGCGGGTTAAAGTACGTTTAGTCGATACTGCAGCGTCCACCTTTGTCGAAAGAACTGTTAAGTTATCCTTCTTAGCAGCATTACTTATTATTTATGTCTTCTCGTTAATGTTAAGATCTTAATACAGGGTACGGCAATAAAATGTCGCGATTTCCAAATCGCTATTTTGATGAACGGGTTTAATATAAGCAACGAAAAATTAAGAATTATCACCAGTTAAATGACTTTTAATTTTATATTAGAAACTTTTAATACGCCTTTAATATAACTTTTAATATTGGTTATTTACTTCTTAAAAATTACATTTCTTAGGTGATCTCCCTCGCATTTCTGTAATCGAGATTGGCAATTAACCGTAACTTGAGAAAGTCATAAAATTTGCGCCCGACGTTGCAGCACGTTAACTGAAATCGAATTCCGAATATCATCGCTTTCTTTTGCGGCGCTAAGGGAAGAAAGAACATGTGAGGGGCGAAATTAGAGGCACTGACAGACGTCTACTGCGAAGTTATCGTTAACTGCCGATGACAATTACAAGAGTGTACGCCATACACAAAACTTAAGGGAAGTTATGTTTAAAAAACTAATAAATATATATTAAATAGAGTTTTATTACACGTACTCCGTTTTTTGATCCACGCGTTCAATGCAATTCATCAAAAAGCGATCTGAGAATGGTCATCTTCTACTCCCGCATGCTGTGTAAATCTACCTCACTTGACAGAACGTTCGAACTTCAATGTCGTATACAGACAAA
The DNA here is from genome assembly GCA_013340265.1 of Coptotermes formosanus. NCBI lineage: Eukaryota > Metazoa > Arthropoda > Insecta > Blattodea > Rhinotermitidae > Coptotermes > Coptotermes formosanus. The sequence goes on from BLKM01012018.1 coordinate 4,655,337, forward strand.
TGATGAGTTCGAAACGTCTCTCATGAACCACGCTTTATAGGAGGCGGTTCGATTGTACTGAGCACAGCGTGACACAGTATAACATTGACGACAGCAAGTATTTCACGGTCAATTTGAACAACTTTGTTTTACGTATTTCCAGATGCGAAATACAATAGTTACTGTGTATCAGTACAGAATGGATTAACGGAGACTAAAACGTAGTGTGGCATACTGATGGATTTAAGGGCGCACTTCCTCTACAATACTAAGTTTTCGTGGTTACTAGTGAGCACGCTGCATTAATTAGGACATTGTACGTTCTAAAACACCTCACGAATTATAAAATCCGTCTTACTTACACAATAGAATGGGGGCATATACCAAACTAATAAGTGTAATTCTTACTCGCTAATTAAGTTACGTTTACATAGTTTGTTGTAACGTGGGTACAACACAATAGTACATCAAGTTGCAAACCGAATTTTAATATATGAACAAAATAGGATTTATAATTTTACAAACACCTGTAGCTAATGCACTTCCAACATCGGTTCATTCAACAACACGTCATTTGATTAAATACTCGGTGGCGCAGTTGATTGAGGCACTACAAACTGCGCTACAAACCGGCAGGTCGCGGGTTCGATTCCCGGTGGTGTCATTGGAATTTTTCATTGGCATAATCCTTTCGGTCGCACTATGGCCCTCGACTCGGAAATGAGTACCAGGAATCTTTCCTGGGGGTAAAGGCGGCCGGTGCGTAGGGCTGACAACCTACCACCTTCATGTGCCGATTACTTAGATATCTGGGAGCCTCGACCTCCTGGAACCCTAAGGGCCTGTCCAGGCCTGTAATGGGACTGCTTTACCTTTACTCTTTGTTTAGTAACCTGTATTTACTCATGAAGAATGTACATAGAAATATAGGCAGATTAATTGAAATCGGCGGTTTCGGTATGCTGATTATATTAATCCAAAGCAGGAACTGTAAGCAGAAACTTCCTGCAGCCGGTAGTACGAATTTTGTTTGAGTAATTTTCATCTCCGCCTAACGAAGATGAATTATATCTCCTTCGCGGGTCTGTACAGTTGTAACAACAGGTAGCAAACGCACTGCTGTGCTCCAACCGCTACGTCTAATTTTCAGACCGGTTTGCGGTTCAGTGCCAATCACAACTCAGCAGGAATTTCATGCCCAAGGCACAATGTATTACATCATCTACTGTAATTAACTTCCCAACCTCTGTGCTCTGGTTCTGCAAAGCAAACATTACGTTCCTAATTATAAACTGCTTCAAATGTTTGTTTGTTTTTTACATACAAAATAACTTGTGCCCCATTTTTAGTGAAGGAAACAATAGGTTAGGGCACACTGCTGTACATTCTCCACACATACACGTACATATACAAAAGAACAATAACTCCAAGGAGAAGGGTTTTCTTGACATGTTATCAATCAAGTAATCAAAAAGTGCCCTGTTTAAGCTACTGAATTAGAAGTCCCAGACCGTCTTCACTACATATAGCCGTCAGACCAAATCGTAAGCCATAATAACACAGTCACATCATTACAGTATTTCTTTAACCCTTTAAAACAGAACGTATCTGTTTTATATAAGGACTCAGTGCGTACCGCGCTGTAAACACTCTCCACTTCGGTTATAAAAACCGGTCTCTTAATATTTTATAAGGCAAAAGTTGCTGTTTGTTCTGAGATCCGTACAAAACACATAAACGCAATTTGGGCACCACGTAGAATTTTTTAATATTAAACCTGGTCGTATGTAAAGTTACCGCTAGGCCTTAAAAAGTTAAGATATACTTTAATACTGTCCTCTAACATACCTAGGAAGGCATGTGCAAAAATCCCATCATAGCAGCTAGGGCCGAGAACGAAAAGCAGTCAAGCTTCCTGCCACTAGGCTTCGAATTGCCGCTGTATTCTGAGTCAGCCTAGTCAGTTTTGCAGTTGTAACCCTATGCGTTACTTCGCATCAGATATTTATTTTTACGCGTGTTAAGTGACATTCACGATTTTGTAAAGGCTGATTTGAATTAATAATGCATTTGCATTAAGTCTTGCTTCAACCTCGGGGAAATTGCAAAGGAAAAGCGGGAAATGAAACCTGGGTTTACTCTCGCGACCCAGAATTCAAACAGCAAACCTCTCAGTGGAGCATCCCGTGTCCTTCACGTTCGAGATAATCGAAGCAAGTCAGGTTGAATATAACGAACAAATCGGTGATTTTTTTCCTGGACACTGAGGGTACCGTTCATCAAGAATTTCTTCCTCTAGGACTAAAGGTCAACCAATGTTACCAGCTGTAGGTTTTCCAACGTCTGGGGGAGGAAGTCCGCCGTAAAGGTCTGTAATGATGGCGGAACCAGGACTGGTTTACTGAACATGACAATAGACCGGCACACACTCTTTGTGTCACCGCAGTGATTTCCGGCAACCCGAAACACAGCTGAGTTCCTCCACAATCCTTAAACTCCTAAGTGACCCCCTGTGTTTCTTTCTTGTTTCTGATAACAAACCTGCAACTACGACAGCGATGTTTCCAGGATGTCCCTAAAATTTATGTACAACCACTGTCCTTAATACACGCGGTTCCAAAAAGTCAGTTACAGCGTCATTGTCAAGAAGTTTCAGAAACTCTTGACTGATTGCATAACTCGGAAGGAGACTAGTTTGAAGGGGGCTACAACGACCATTAGCGAACATACGCTTATATTTCTTTATAAAATTAGGTACGGGACATTTGGATTCGCGGGGCGAATCCAGATTTCTCTTCCTGTCTTTTCAATTCACGCGTTCTTCGAGTGAAGGTTTATACATACGTGGTCTTATTCCCCCCCCCCCCATGTTTGGTACAGTCCCTGCGTGTGTTAGCCTCCCTCCTTTGAGCGTCCAAATACGAGGTTTTTAGTGATAAGTACGTATCACGAAGCTTTACAGTACGCATTTATACTGCTTTCCTCACATATGGAGTATTCCAAGTAGACTTCAAATACACTCAACATATATTACTGTCTTAGGATACAACAAAGTTTCACACCCAGAAGTGTAAACAACTTAACCCTTTAAAGACGAAGCGTATCTGTTTTATATAAGCACTCAGTGCGTACCGCGCTGTAAACACTCTCCACTTCAGTTATAAAAACCAATCTCTTAATGTTTTATAAGGCAAAAGTTGCTGTTTGTTCTGAGATCCGTACAAAACACATAAACGCAATGTGGGCACCACGTAGAATTTTTTAATATTAAACCTGGTGGTACGTAAAGTTACCGCTAGGCTTTAAAAGGTTAAGGCACATTCGACTTCAATCGCAGTAAATTTATAAAATAAAATGGTAGACTTAAACATAAACCCTAATCTATTAAAGATGACTTGAAAGTGTAGCACTCAGTCATTCACTCAGAATTCATGTGCAATTGGAGAGGGTATGCTCATAATAGAGTAAAAAAATGCCAAATGCTATGACTGCAGTTCATTAAGCTTACTAGAGGCCAACTTCTAGATTTTCGTTTGCTTATGGAATATTTTAAAAGTCCAGTTTTGTTTTCAAATAAATTTATTAAAATTATGGGTCAATGTGTCTCAAAATCTGGATCAGTAAACGAATTTTAGTGAAATTCTGCAAATATCGAAATACAAAAAGTCCAAAGATTGAGGACCTAATAGCGGGCCACAGACGGACAGACATATATGTACATGAAAGGATGAACAGACAAACATGCATTCCATCACTGATGTATTGTATTTGGTATATAAATTACCCAGCTGAAATACAACCTGAAATTTCATACATACGTTCAAAAGAGACAGAAACTGAACTGCTTTCAATTTACTACTAGATATCACTTAGAACGTATCGGCGTTTTTTGTTACCTGCATCAGAAACATATGTTTGAACGACTTTCATTCATTATTTTCTTTGTGAATATCCGAAAGACGAGGCATCTTACACGAACTAAGTTAGTTTCGCTGCGAAACATGATCTCAGCTTTTCTTTTCTGGCAGATGTTTCCTTGTCCTACAACAACATGGGTGCGTCACAAGATGAAGAACTAATAGGCAATGACATTACGTGCGTGTCTATTTATGCATTCTGCCCTTGTACATACTTAGTTAACTGGAGTTTCCTACTATACAAGGCTAATTCAACCGCACGCTAATATTAGTTTACAAACTTTGAGCTTATTTCTTCACATTTGGGATGAAAACCCCAATAGCAAAGCACTATATGTCCGTTACAAGACATTCAAATCTTTTAGGTGTAGCTCTACCCTGTGCGTAAATCGAAATATTGGCTAAATGACATTTGATGTTCTCATAGAGGCGTTGAAAATTCATGTCGCGTGGAATGTTACGTCGTGTCAAAGGCTAATATTTACTGACATCTCGAAGGCGTGTAGTGCCTTCATCTGCACACACAAGCAGCATTCGTCTTGGACTGTTGACACTCAAAATGAAGGCACTATGATACATCAAAAAGTCGATAACTGTTTACCAGTTGACACTTCGTAGTCTTCCAGAAGTCTTGAATCTTGTAAGCACAGACTACTCTAAACAAATCGATCACACACACTACGCTTGCGCGTGATAATTATAATGTTCGGAAAACAGAAGGTTTCAGCCACTGTAACTAATTTTTTCAAAGTTCACACAAAAAATAAAATAAATAAACATAACATATACAATTATATGTATTAATAATCAACTCATACACTAAGGATAAAATCCAACGCTCAAGCACTTTTATACAAACCCCAACATGTTTCGATGCCCCTTAATACATCATCTTCAGGGAGCACTACATTTAAAAAACACTTTAACACAATTAAAACACTTAAAAACAGCACAGATTTTAGATTGTTCATTAAAACCATTATCGTCACGCCACACAAGTTAAGGGCGTATATTGGTTCGTTGGTGGTTACTTTACGTTGATGAGTAACGTTTCGTGGAAAGAGTTGATAACTTATTCAACTGCACATTTCTCGCAATCCGCCACATAAAAGCCATCAGCACGTCCGGATTCACAGTATGATATTACAACATATATTAGACTACTATTATTGATTGCAGTTCGAATGATCACATGCAAGAAGGGGCCGAGGTGGCACAGTTGATTGAGGCACTGCGCTAAATCCGGCAGGTCGCGGGTTCGATTCCCGATGGTGGAATTTTTCATTGACATAATCCTGTCGACCGCACTATAGCCCTGGGGTCGACTCAGCCTCTAACAGAAATCAGTACCAGGAATATTTCCTGGGAAGTAAAGGCGGCCGGTGCGTATGACAACCTTACCACCTTCATGTGCCGACTGTCTAGAAATCTGGGAGCCTCGACCTCCTGGAACCCTCAGGGCCTGTCCAGGCCTGTAATGGGACTGCTTTACTTTTTTACTAGCCAAGCGGTCAGCCCGTCGCAGAGACCTCTACCTGACAAACATACAACACCCACAAGAGACAGATATCCACGCACCCTGCGGGATTCGAACCCTCAATTCCAGCAAGCGCTCGGCTGCAGACCCACACCTTAGACACCGCGGCCACCGGGATCAGCCCTGTACACCAGTGGTACGATAAATACTTAGCAACTTCCGCTGAACTTTCCGCCAGAAAATTTCCAATGAATGTGATATGTCTTTTTTTCTGTCCGGATTTTTATCCGAGATTGAAAATGGATACAAAAATCTTAAATTAAAGTGCTGGAACATTAATTTTCTAGGAAATCTTTGCAGCGGCCGTCCGTCTGCTGCATATACATATATGGAGAGTCAGATAGAAACTACAGGGATTAGATTATAATTCGTGCTCGGTAGAAATTCAAAGAAGTCCCAAAATCAGCTTTTCGTTGTGTAGTTCAAAAGACCACAGCGAGTTACAGGTACTATGGCAGCTGGGGATATAGTGATATTACGGCTGTTTGGCCTGACACCCATAAGAAATCTATAGCTGCTGTGGGTGTGCTGAATGTAGAATTTTTAAACGATAAAACTGATGGCAGATAAGGGAATCGCGAAGCTTTGAAAGGCTAACGTACACAAAACAAAGACGCAGGTGGCAAGGACGCAGCACGCGTCTACACCATTGGCCACCAAATATTTCACGGCAACAGCCCACACCGGTTATTACGGACTGGTTCGCGGGCCGCACCTGGACAAATAACAATAAGTGGTAAACCTAACCTCCTAAATTATTGTGCATTTCTTATGTATATACATAATTTACAGATGAGGAGAACGGGCCACACAGTAAAAGTTTGCGGGCCATACGCAGACCGCGTGCCGCATGTTTGAGATCTATACTCTACACGGTTCCACACCCAAATGCAATGTATACATTAACATCGTACAGCCATAAAAGCTATGGCATATGGTCACTGCAAATTATAACATTAAAACGAAACCAAAAACTGGAAACTAGTGGTTTTTTTTTTTGGCGTTACTTCGGAAAAAGAGTGAATCATCTCAAAGAACAGCGCAGTGTACACGTACGACAGTCAAGAATGATAGGCCAGCCGCTAGACAGCAGAAGAAGTACGACAAGGCTGTCCTCCATCACCCCAAACGTTCGAGGATGATGAATAGGAACGCCATAACACAGATTATGTTTCATTTTCTTTCCCTTTTGTCAATACTTCATTTTCCTTTTATATCGCTATATATATATATATATATATATATATATATATATATATATACACGTGTGTGTGTCCATACGTATACAAACGAACGCAAGGGACTATTTTTCTTTACACATGGAAAAGAGTCCGAAATCCTTACGCCCGCCTACCCCTCCCCCTCCCCCTTCCGCTAAAGATAAGTTAGCGCACAGTTAAGTTATTGAAAACTGATAGCCTTGAAAGGCAGCACAGATAACACGGAGTCACTCAGTGTAAGACTGTCATATGTGTCATGTCAAATAAGGCTTTACTGACAGCTGATGTCACGATGTCAACAGAAACTTCGAGTAAAGCGGTTCCCAGTAAACGCACTCGAGAATTCCCGTCGTTCCCACGTACGGTGAGACGAGTTATGCATATAACCATCAGCATAGTGTTTTCAGTAGTGGATACTTATTTTATGTCGCTGTATCAGCTGCTGGGACCATGCTGATGACTGAGACTATTTACTATGTATTTAATCCTTTAAAGACGAAGCGTATCTGTTTTATATAAGGACTCAGTGCGTACCGCGCTGTAAGCACTCTCCACCTCGGTTATAAAAACCAGTCTCTTAATGTTTTATAAGGCAAAAGTTGCTGTTTGTTCTGAGATCCGTACAAAACACATAAACGCAATGTGGGCACCACGTAGAATTTTTTAATGCTAAACCTGGTGGTATGTGAAGTTACCGCTAGGCTTTAAAAGGTTAAAACAAGCAGACAATATGATACTGTGGATACACCCAGCAACGAAGACAGCTGTGACATATTGTTGCGATCATAGAATATAGGAAATCAATAAAGGAGAGAAGATTTATGGTTTCTAGGATATGACGTCATGTACATAGGTTTATAGTTACCCAAACCCGTCATCACGGTAGTCCGAGAGGAGATCACGTCTCTTGTAGTACCTTCAAGACAGGCACAGCAAGCCTGTTAAGTATTTGCCCACACATATGACCTCATATCCAAGAACAGTTCAACCGTCCACAGCAACAATGTGAGAAACTGTGGTAGCGCAGGAAGCATTAATACGAGCACACGTTGCTATCGGAGAGCCTGCGTTGTGAACGCTGTTGTGAATGATAAAGTAGTCAAAGTTCCACAACATTAAGTGAAAAGATGCCGACCCAATTTTGTGGTAGGTAACAACACCATGACAGTTTTGTCGTTAGTGAAAGTCCTGTACAAACTGACGAAGGGTACTTTAGGAATTATGTTTCTTAAGAGATATTAAACCACTAAAATAGACAGAAAATCACGAAAAAGGCAAATTAAAATAAATAATTCTAATTTTTTGGTGGGTTAAACTAACATACATATATACATATTACTACGTAATACTAAAAGTGCTTCGACTCCCGAAAGAGTGCAAGTTTTAAAGATGAGGAATGGAGTTTAAAAACCTGAAAAAGGAATTCTGAGACCGAAGGACTAAGATATCCAAGCTGCAGCACAGTGATCACTTTGACATTCCATAGGTATTATAACGTTGGTCTAGGCAGCTAAGTAAGTTGGTTGGTGCAGATTCTTTGGAAACTACCTTGAACGGGATGGAAAAATTGAACGTGAACTGAATTGCGCGTAAAAGATGATAAAGTAATAGACCTAAGGAAAGTGACAACAAGCAATGGAAGTGTCGAAGATTAAAGTAATGCCCAAAGAAGGTGAAGATAAAATTAGGAGGCCAGAGACAGTTCAATTTTAGACTAAAAACGCGAAGTATTCAATTAAAATATTGACTGACTTACTGGCTGACTGACTGACTGACTGACTGACTGACTGACTAACCAGCTAACTAACTACCTAACTAACTCTATGGAGCAGTCCTTGAGAATCTAATAGTTTCTCAGCTAGTCAAGAAATTCCCCGCATTATAGGGAACCCCGAGGTTCATTACCGCATTTACAAGAGCCCACCACCTGTCCCTATCCCGAGCCAGCTCAACGCAGTCGATGTCCCCATCCCACTTCTTGAAGATACATTTTAATATTATCCTCCCATCTAAGTCTGATTCTTTTAAGCTTAACATATTGACCAGTTAATCAGTTTTAAACAAAAGTGTACTTATAAGCCAATTTAATTTCTAACTTCCGGAAACTTCATGAAGGCGTTCGAATGATAGAAGTGGTTATTTTTAGCCCGTTAGTGTGAATAATATTCCCGCAGTTCTTCGGTTTTTAGCTTGTGAATGCACTAGTTATACTGTGGGCTTAGAGACAGCAAGTACTTTCCCTTCAGAATTTCCGTACTATGCAGTTTGTTAGCATAACGAGACTCGAATGGAGATTTGTGCAGGATATGAGAACGTCGCATATAAAAACAGATTCCCCACACGTGTGGCTCTACATTCTCATTTCATAAACCTGCCAAAAGTCAAAACGTCGCACGACTGCATATCGGTGTGTGTCTGTGTGTGTGTCGACCAGACTGTAGGATGTGCAACAGCATTTCTAATGGGCATTAAAATCCCTCCGAGACTCTGCCTGCCACCAAATGTGCAGTATATCTATATACAACACAAGTATTTTTCTTCATTTTCTACTTTTCACTTTACATTATTATGTACATAAAAACACAATTTTTGAAAGAGCGGGTAAAGGATTTATATCCAATTACAAGTTTATGATAGAAATGACATGATGTGTGCATTGATAAAGACGGATCGGTTACTAACTGACGCAACTAAAATCAATACTTACTTCCTTTTACCTTCACACAGATACATGTAATACAAAAATAAAGCGATATAAGAAGAGAGCGGATTTACTACACCAAAGGAAGTTAGCACGAGGAGAATATTTGAAACGTTATTCAAAAGGTAGTATAGCTGGACAAATAATGCGACATACATTACATACAAATTGGCACATTTGTCGCCCAGCAAAACTAAAACAAACTGCGGAGCCATTAGTTTGTGCTGGTGACGACATATGATGCTGTTTTCCGTAACAACCTGTAGCTTCACTGTAACTACTTATGAATACAATGTCTTCGTTTGACCTCTTCTACTTATTCATTGTAGGTGTACAAGGTTATTGTTGCAAGTGGTCACAAACATGGACACACAGAAACATACATCGTAGAACTCCTCTGGAGGAGGGATCGGCCCGTCGCGGAGGCATCTACTTCCGAAACACACAGCACTCTTGAAGAGACAAATATCTATGTCCCAGATGGGATTAGAACCCGCAATCCCAGCAAGTGAGCGGCCGCCTACGCCTTATACCGCGCTACGGTCGTGACTGGACTTATGAATAGTTGCGAAATGTGTGAAGTTATGGATTGTGGTCCATTAAAAATTACTATTTAATTCCTACCGTGTAAAGTCTATACGACACAACGTGATCATTCTTTTTATTTAGTTTGGTTCTTGTGTTGTTGAACTTTCTTAACACAAGCGACTTTAGAATCTATTATAGAATAAATTGCGCTGGAATTTGTTTACTTTTAAAATAACTTTATCTAGTTGGAGAAAATAAAAAGTATATTTGGATACATTTCTTCCTCTACTAAGAGGGAACTACAATTTCGCGCTTTCACAACATCTGCCTGACATCTTGGTTCTGTCATCCTTTTTCGCCATACTCGTTAACTCAAACGCGAATTCTCCTCCACCTACAGTAAAACAGGCATGGATTTCTTTCGATAATTGGTTGCAGTTAAGTTTTTCTGCTCTTAAGATTATTTTAAGCACTTCGTTCCACTTTTTGCTCTCATTTATTTGATTTTCATAATTACAAATGTCACGTAGAGAGAGCAGGGTCTCTTGATTGACTATTTATCTTCGACCTTATAATTGTCCTCAGAGTGTTCTTACATACATGCAGCCATTAACTCATTGATAATTCCCCCATCATGATGACGAATGTCGACCCAAATTTCTTTTTGAATATTATTTTCAAATAGCCTTTAAGATGTTTGTCATCAGCTGTGTAGAAATTACAACATTGTAATTTTATGACAATTAATTCTGTACCTTTTAGAATTTTAATATTTTAATCATTTAACGCAGGTGACACAACAGTTACGCGCGCTGGTCTTGTACTGCTTTGTCAGAATAAGACCCTGACGAAGGCACCCCTGTGCCGAAACATGTAGGAGTTTCATACTTGCTTCTGAATGTATTTTATAAAGTGCGTAAGTTGGTCGAAGAATTAATCCGCTATTAGTGTATCAGCCGTAAGAAATAAAAATTACAGAGTACTGAGGGTAACGCTATTTTATGGAGTGAGTGCAGTGATACATTATTAGGAGAAAAATATAACAGGAGCAGACTGTGAGAAACTTGCTTCCTAAGGATGGCGGAAAAAATTTTGGGCAGAATATTGTTGAAAATTCTTTTTAAAGACTAAATTGAATTTTCCTGTCGTATGGGAACAATATCATTTTGACTGAGTCCCCTCGTGACTCACCTATGACCTCAATTTCTTTAAAAGAAGCAATAACCCTACACCCTGACCTCACTTTCTGTACGTGATAACCCTGTTATCTGAGAAAGTTACGTACTTTTCTTACATAACTTGCTACATAGTTTTCAATATACTCAAGTTGGATTCCGCGTTTCGTGTGAATTATTTCTTATTGACTTCTTTCTCAGTGCCTGTTTTCAACTAAAGGCAATGCATTATACTTACCCTGCAGAAAATAAACTCTTGGAGAATGAAAGCAGAATTAAGAAAATTAAATATGAAACCCTCAGTTAAGTGGATACATTTGTTGCGTTTTAAATATTTTATATGGTGGGAACATATATTAATGCAACTGATATACAAAATTCTTATTTAAGGAATTTGGCTGACAAATATTTAAGAACAAGCAATGCTAAATAGTGATGCAACAAAATTATTACAAGTAAATATAAGTAATATCTGCTCCAAACATGCCCCTTATGGGTAATCTCTAGAAATAAACAAATATTTGAATATTACAGTTCTTTGCTTATGGCATAAACACAATTTTCGAGTCGGCAAAATCTTACTCTTGCCTCAGAAAATGAACCTGACAGTTTAGGAGAAGCGCCCGACATCTAAAACTCAGCAGGTGTAATGATACATACGGAAATTGTTATTACCCCTGCCTTTCATAAGACTACAGTTCGGTACAGCGAAAGACTAACTTACTGTTGTCTTTAACACGAAAAAAAGTTTACACCCACACAGAGATATCTACGTTATAACAGAAACAAAATTTCTTCGTTCTGCTTACTGCATAAGACCCCCGAAATCGATGCATGTCCGCCTCTGTGTTCCGAGAATTTAGCATTCCTAGCCTAGGAAGAAAATTGATTTAAACGCAAGAAATAAAAAGTACCGATCATTTTACTAATAGAGGAATTTATCACAATGTGTAATTTCCTCCCAATTTTCAACATCTCACGCAAAGCACATTACATCACGCTTCAGTCTTCCACACACAGATATATTTATGATCACGGAATTTAACAAGTTACATTTCTACTCGGTGTATTAATGCAACGTAATTACATATTTTTATTAATTATGACACTTATTTCAAACTTCAGATGTGAAGCATTTGCTTACGTAACTTACTTCTAAGACGTTATTTAAATACACACTTCTGTATTCTTGCTGCATCATTAATCTCGGAATGGCTCCAAAACAGCAAACTCGGAAGCTGAAAACCATTCAGAGGCTCTGACAAAGCCTTAGCTTTAAACGTTTAGACAGGACTACATTTGTCTTGAATGAGACATTTCTGCAGCTGGATGAAACGAACATCAGTGTGAAATGAGAAAATGAACGTCACTTTACTTGTTATTTCAGAATAGGAAGTCGGCACGGGCATGCGACAGCTTGTTCATATTTATGGTGCATATTTGTAGGACAAAGTTTTAATTTTACATATTAACGGTTACTAGGAAATGAAATCCGGAAAACAGCTGCTTTGAAAAAGAGAACGTAAGAATGCAATGAATAATGTGGTATTATCAAATCGTAATGACGGCAGTAGAATGTTAGCAGCACAAATAATACCAAAAATATAACAGCCTTACACTTTTTTATCCCCTCTCCGCGTGTCAGAATATATTCGAAATGGTTATGTATTGTCAGTCGCAATTGTTTGTACACACTTATCTTAAACATACAACACATTTTAGCTAAAATTTAAGAAATATATAAGTGGATTAAAAAACTTTCCGTACTATTTTTTTCTGTGCTTCATCAACTCTGTTGCAGCAGCTCAAGGCGGCCACAGCCGCATCTCTCCTATCCTTAATGTTTTCAGTGTTGTAGTCAGCGGGCGAACGCGGTTGGTTGAGGCACTACGCTACAGGCCGGAAGGTCGCGGGATCGATTCTGATGGTGTCACCAGAATTTTCCATTGAAATAACCCTTCCGGCCGCATTATGGTCCTGGGGCCAACTCAGTCTCTAACACAAATGGGTAACAAGAGGATGTTTCCTGGGGTGTAAAGGCGGCCCGGTGTGTAACCCTGACCACCTTACCACCGTCATATGCCGACTGTCATGAAATCTGGAAGCCTCAATCTCGTGGAACCCTCAGGGTCAGTACAGGGATTTCTTTACCTTTACGTTAGGCAGAATACAGTAACTCACAGAGTCTTTCTCAAATCAGTCCCATTATAAAGCACTTATATTCCCTGGATTTTCATCCCCGGTGCAGAAGTCTAAAAATAAATTTTAATTACTGTCTGTTTAGTAAAATTTATTTCTTACAACAAAAAATATGGTATGTCAGATCAAAATGTAGGAAATATGCAATTTGAATACAATTTAAATACCTTAACTACTACTCTCGCATTGTACTATGTACAGGATTTTAAAAGTCATCTACCTGAAGGGTTAACTACCCTCGGTTTTCTCAATTTTTTAAAGCACAAGATATATTTCCTGCAAAAGCAATATTTAAGAACAATAACAATTTTAACGATACTCCCGAAAAACACAGGTAAGTTACTGAAGAAAACTGGTATATGGAAAATAAACAGACTTGTTTGCTAGAAAATATGTTCGAAAATTTAATCTCAGCTTCTGATTTCAGTTTACTTCATACAAATCCTTTCCTACTGTTACGTTGAAGACAAGAAATGCCTCCTAGTCATGGAAGAATCCGTCCCATCGAATGGCAAGTTAGAAACAATGAACACGCCCACGACACTATTGGTGACTTACTGACCAGTATCACATGAGGGCAGGTTTTAATGGCTTGCAGCTTAGGAGATACATTCCAACACTTAAGCAGAAACTACTCTTCGTGTAATTTGAATAAACCAGGTTAATTGAAGTTCAGACCCACTTCAGAGAGGAATTAAGATGACGGGGTAACTCTACGTCGCCACAGCGCAGTAGAAGGCGTGAACCATTGCTAATGATAATCCTAACGCCTCTACATTGGATATGTGAAACCATCATAACGTGTAGTTAGTAGCTGCGGTCTACTGATTTTATTACCCAGTACCAGTCTCATTGCTGCGAGCGTCATAAACTGTTATAGGTTTGACCATATTTGACTTCCAATTGCATCACACTTGCGCATGTAAATTTTCTGTTTCTTTCTTACAAAGACCATTTATGTGATAAAGTGCCTTCTATAAATGGCAGTCACAACTCTCCTTCCGCTAGATGCGCTGCGGCGGCTGAAGCCACCAATAGGCATAACGACATATTCAATGTAAAGTCTACTTTGATTAATGGTTCGCTAGACGCAGATATTCTTACCAAGAAAATCAAAATTCTTTACCAGATTGTAGGTGTAGTTCGGTCACTGATGGTTCACGTGAATTGTGGCTTAAATTTTGTTAGGTTAGGTGTAACTAATTTGATTCTATTTTATATTGTTTATCCTATTTGTTTATGTAAGTGTTTCATCAGTACTGTTTAAATATTTAATTTTGGTGCTGAAACTGTTATAAATCAGACTTTTCTGTTGTTTATTTTTCGGTCGTTTACGTGTGTGTCTTCGTGTGAGTATTCTTGTATTTATGTCGTGGCAGTATTACAATTGGTCAGTGCGCTGTTAACTAGCACGTTGACAAATGAAAATTGAATTATTATTATTATTACTACTACTATTACTACTAATACTACTACTACCACCACCACCACCACCACCACCACCACCACCGCCACCACCACCGCCACCACCACCACCACCACCGCCGCCGCCACCATCACCTCCGCCACCACCACCACTACCACCGCCACCACCACCACCACCGCCACCGCCGCCACCGCCGCCACCACCACCTCCGCCGCCACCGCCGCCACCGCCACCACAACCACCACCACCGCCAACACCACCACCACCGCCGCCACCACCACTACCACCGCCGCCGCCACCACCACCACCACCGCCGCCACCACCACCGCCGCCACCACCACCGCCGCCACCACCACCGCCACCACCACCGCCGCCGCCACCACCACCACCGCCGCCGCCGCCGCCACCACCACCACCACCACCGCC
>BLKM01012018.1:4670818-4706951 GCA_013340265.1 Coptotermes formosanus
CACCCCCGCCCCCACCACCCCCGCCGCCACCACCACCGCCGCCGCCGCCGCCACCACCACCACCACCACCACCGCCACCACCACCGCCGCCACCACCACCACAATTACAGAGGCGTGTACACAGTAAATGCTGTGCTGTGCACGGACCTCATACAGTCATAAAATAATGACAGTGTTACTAAAATCACACGCATAGGTATGCGTGTAACAACTGCAAATATTAACAGGCGGGCAATTCTCATACAGCACATGGAGATTAACAAATAGCCGTAGGATGTGTTACAACTACAGCAGACACAATTCACGTCTAGTTAAAGCCAGACATTGCTTAACTCTAGGTTAACGTTATGCGGCACCACCGGCAACATTTAAAAAAAAATCTACATTCTGCTCATGCAGTGCGTTTGTTCTTTGTTCGGCTCTCAAAATATACAACGCTTATTTCCCTACACAGGTTTAAGTGGCTGGTTTCTTTAACCTTTTAAAGCCTAGCGGTAACTTTACATACGACCGGGTTTAACATTAAAAAATTCTACGTGGCGCCCACATTGCGTTTATGTGTTTTGTACGGATCTCAGAACAAACAGCAACTTTTGCCTTATAAAACATTAAGAGATTGGTTTTTATAACCGAAGTGGAGAGTGTTTGCAGCGCGGTACGCACTGAATCCTTATATAAAACAGATACGCTTCGTCTTTAGAGGGTTAACCGAGTCCAAGTGTGTTTACAATATCGTACGAACTGATAATTAGAACATTAGTCTATGAAGATATCCTTCTTTTTACGACACGCTATATGCTCACAAACACAAGTGATGTCGAGACAGGAAACTGATATTTTGGCAAATGTATTATTTTACTTAAACCTAAACACGGTACCTAAATCACATATCGCATAGGCCCAGATCTAGCTATGTTTTATAGCACCATGTTCTTATTTACAGGAATACGCACACACAGGGTAACTTCTGGAAGTGTCTGAAACTTTATCCACATTTCAGTAACAATTTTACTGTTCTGAATAGATAAAAGCTAAATAAATTTTATGTAATTATGAATACGTCTCAATACTAATTGATAGAATTTTCAAATTATACAAGTATTTATATAAAATTTAATCACACACGAAACTCTGTGCGACTTACCACTACAGAGCACAGTGGTCATTACACGTACCGCAAAATTTAACATCCAGTAACCATACATTCTTCCAACATAATACATATTTGTGGGTTTTATGGAATCTCAGAAGAAAAGACGTTATTTCCCTAAAATCATTTTCCAGCTTGTATTTCTAATAAAGATTTTGTATATTATGTGTGACATATGAACTTAATTTTTAAGTATAATTTTTTTTTAAATGTCATGCTTCAGAGGATTACACGGTGTACAAATACCCGTATGTAGTCCAAGTGTTTAAAAACTTTTATTTTTTAAATTGTGTTATAATTGTCGTGGGTCCACAAAAATGTAACAGTTCGAGAAGAATTTCATTTATGGTGCTCAGCAAAACGAAACAAATAAAGCGGCCACAAAAGAATATATTCGTAGACAATAAACTGCGTAGACATGGCTTTTTTGTTTTGTGATACTCAGCAGCTGAGAGCAATATATTAACACTGTCTTGCACTCAAGTCATCATTATTTTTCTCTTCCTGGTGGGTTTAAAGACTAGGGGTCGTAAGTTTGACACGCGGCGCCATTCTTCAAGACGACCATATCGCGACGCCGTGGATGGAGCATCTCGACACCCGAGCTGTGGCTTTAGATTAAGACAGATAACAGAGTATCTAACCGTTGATTTGACATATGATGGATGAATTGGAGGTCACCTGACAGAATGAATCATTGGAGACGGCCTCTAAATGGATGCAGTAAGGATACAGTGAAGCTTTGGTGAAGAAGAATCTTGTTTACTAAACTTTTAAAGCCTAGCGGTAACTTTATGTAACACCAGGTTTAATATTCAAACTTCTACGTGTTTATCACATTGCGTTTATGTGTTTTGTACGGATCTCAGAACAAACAGCGACTTTTGCCTTATAAAACATTAAAAGATTTATTTTTATAACAGAGGTGGAGAGTGTTTACTGCACGGTACGCGCTGAATGCTTATATAAAAACGAAAACATTTCGTCTTTAAAGGGCTAAACCATAGAAACAAGATTTCGTATTTTATGTAGCATAAGTGTGTGAAAGTTTGTATACATTAAATTTTAAATTCTTTTTCATGATGCGTATTCGTTGAATAGTCAGAAGTGTATCTAGTTACATGTTGGTTTATTCGACGCCACGTTTCACATCTGTATGCCTGCGCTGACATGTTGCGACGCTGACTCAGGGGCTAGAAAAAATCCAACAAATTCAATTCTATATACGCAACAGCAGAATGGACCTTGAGCTTGGCTGCTTGTACCTAAAATTTATGTCCAACTTAGAAGTAACAAAGAACTGAAAGTAATATAGGAATAAGTTCTTGACAATTTTCAACCTAAAATTCATTGCATAAAACGGTTTTGCTCCTTAATATGAAGGCAATATATCACACAAATACTTAGGCAGCAAAGCTTATAATCTGCTCCACAATACACGTGCCCTGTGAATAGGCCTATATATAAGCAAATGACAGCATAAACTAGAAAAACAAGAAGTCAATCACTTTGTACTCTAAAAAAGAACCAAGAAATAAAACTTGTAATGTTCTTCCCCATATAGCTAAAATTCAGAATATCCCCAATAACAAGGCTTGTGATCGAAGTGTTTACATTGCTATCCGAGGTAATTTCAACGAATATGGACTGGAGATCGGGATTCAAATCTCGAAGCAAAGAGTTACCAGATTTTGTCACTTGTAGAAACAATATACTTTATTTAACCCTTTAAATACGAAGCGTATCTGTTTTATATAAAGACTCAGTGCGTACCGCGCTGTAAACACTCTCCACTTCGGTTATAAAAACCAATCTCTTAATGTTTTATAAGGCAAAAGTTGCTGTTTGTTCTGAGATCCGTACAAAACACATAAACGCAATGTGGGCACCACGTAGAATTTTTTAATGTTAAACCTGGTGGTACGTAAAGTTACCGCTAGGCTTTAAAATGTTAATGTGTTCCATGTCCGTACACTGTACTATACGAAATAATAAACACCAACTAATGCACCAAAATATATATAATCTTTATTCGTAAAAGTCTCCTACATGTTTAGACCTTGCTGGACCATCTTCAGGGATAATAATATTGATACACTATGGTTGCGTTTATACTGTTAAGCGTGAATGTGCCCTAGGGCACATTCACACTTAACTGTATAAGCGCATCCAACAGTGTAATAGACTATTCTCCCTGAAGATGGCCCAGCAAGGCCTAAACATGTAGGAGGCTTTTACGAATAAAGATTATATATATTTTGGTGCATTAGTTGGCGTTTATTATTGCGTAATGTACCTTATATTCAACAGGTTACTGAAACTTGCACTTAACCACTGAATGTCATCTAATGCCAGGGTACAGAATACTTGCATGTCATTGTTTCATAATAACTTCATATTACATAGATATTGCATAAACAATAGAATCTTGAAGAATTGGAAAATATGTGAATTTGGAAGTACATTTCATAAGTTCTATTCTCAATTCCATAGTAGCAATTGCATACGAGCCTAAAATGGAACAACGTGCGACATTTTCTGAATGTTCATGTTCACACAGTGTTACTGGAAATGTAAGACAATACATAAAATCCCAATTTTAATGTGTTCCATGTCCGTGCACTATATTATACAAAAACACTAATCACCAACAAATGTACAAAGAGAGTTTTATCATCAATCGTAACACACTGCAGGCCGGGACCGCAGAGAGTTCATGCCTCCAAAAACAACGCAGTACACAGTCAGCAGCACATTCTCACTCAACTATAAAGTGCAACCTTAGTGTAACGATAACAAAAATGTTCTCCCTGAAGATGACCCAGCAGGGTCGAAACATGTAGGAGTGTGTTACAATTGATGATAAAACTCTCTTTGTGCATTTGTTGGTGATTAGTGTTTTTGTAAAATTCCCAATATTTACATCAAACTGCTCTTGTGGATATAGAAATTCGGGATCTAAGACTCCAGCGACACATAATCTTTTCTATTACTTGCGGCCTCGCGCCACGTGGAGATCTCTTTAGAAATTACAAAAGGTTGCCAGACAATGAAACAAATGAGGACACTCAATCCACAGATGGCTCTACGCCTTATGAAATATCATATGCTATCTCTCTAGCCAGCACAGAAAGTGTGGACAGAACAATGGGGACAAGAATGGATTTCACACGAAGAAAACAGACATGCTTGTCTTTCGTGTCATTTCCGAAGGACAACAGTGACAATGGGCTACAGCTTAATTACGAAGCTGCCGAATCACTGCCTTGTTAAAAACGTAACTACATTATTCTCTGCAACACGTCGAAAAGCACTAAATACACATATATATGTTCGCGCGTGACGTATCCGACCAGAGGTTATTAGCACTGCACGCAATTGTAATGCGCAGGCAGGTGAGGAATAAGCGGCAAATTGTTAATTACCATCATTAAAGTGGAAGATAATTAATGCATATGAACGTACATATCTCTTCAGTTCATACATCGGAAAGTATTCAGCAACTGGTACCGTTCGCGTCAACGTTCGATCCCGTTGACCGGAGATAATTCACGGCATTTATTAGGTTTCATACACGTATAACGAGGGACGCGAAAAGCCAGTATAACGTCAGGGCTAAATACGCTGTGCAGCAGTCACACATGCATCACATCTGATGAAAATACCCGCCGTAATTTGCTTACTTCGAAGCGGAGTAGAACGAGTTCTACGATTCGCAGAGATCTTCATGGTTATTCTGATTTATGTAGCACATTACGTAGTGTTACTCAAATAATGATCACTCAGAATGCCAAATAGGGTACTACGTGTGTTACACTGCATTATACAAAAGATTATGCATCATGCCTTTCCAAAATGTCATCATTTCCCTGTGGACTAATAGGTCACCCAATCCATAGTAATTACTCGTAGAATTCATCAGAGTGTTATAAACAATGTTAGAAGCAATAAATGTTTTACGTTAAGGAAATATTTTAAGGTCTCTTTCGTTCAGCCGATATGCGGGTTCCATTAAAAACACGTTTTGTTAAATATACAAATTAGAATTCACACAAGAAGCGTCGCCACAAATTCAGATGAAACTTTCCTGTTGAGCATGTTCCAAACGAAAAGACAGTTTACAAATATGAGAGTAGGTTTTGAGTAGTCACTGGCTCCATTACAGACACTAAGAGAACCAGCAGAATACACATGATACCTGAGGAAAAATTGGAGAAAATTGGTGCCAGGTAGCAGAAGATATCAAGAAGACCATTTGTTCGAAATGTGCAGCGAACGGTCATGCCTGCGTGATCAGCACAGACTGCAGTAATCTGCTGCGTGTGCAACCAACATAAGAGAACCGTGGCTCACAAACACTACGCCAGAGATCGTAAAGGAAAAATGTATTTTGTGAAATGGTATCTTCCTGGGGTGTACACTGGACAAGGAGACACCGTACTCGTTGTCAGCTATGAAACTTGGTACCGTCTCAGTGTTATACCTGAACTCTCAGAATAAAAACTATGGCCTGCATAAAATCACGTGTTATCTACTAAATGTCATCACATGACGTAACGTTTGGTGTGCGATATCCTATAATTGCAAATGAAATTACTCAGCCAAATTTTCTGAGTCCATAAATTCAGAAAAATTATGACAACACTTTACGAAAACCTGTCCTTATACGAAAGCCATAAGTTCTTTCCCACTCCCAGCCAGACGGTGCAAAAATCTCACATCGCAAATAATGCCATGTGTTGTTTACAGATTTATTTTGGTGACAGAATAACAAGCAGCCTAGCCTTCTTTTTCGCAAAACATGTCCCCGTATCACTGAAGTTTTCTTGTAAGGAATGTTAACCAACACATTGTCTGGTAATAACCGACACACTGAAGGCAATCCGACAGAAAACATTCAGCAATCAGATTTTTCAGTTTTACCAGCATAAATTTGAGAAGCTATGAACAACGTGTACTTTAGACGTTAATCTTGTGAGTCGACGGCAAATATTTTTATCCCTGCCTTAAGTATTTTGAGTAAAAGTCTAACACAAACGAAAATACATTAAAATAAAACGCTTTCGCCCCCCCCCCCCGCACTCAGCGCAAATTCGAATAACTGCGAGTACTGCAATCCTTGCTGTCACGCGAAAGTCAAATTGCACATTGATACTCGGTGAAACGTAAAAGATTCACCCTGTGTTACACCACTCTCCTATTTACTGTGTTATGGAATGGATTAAACATTTTTCAGGAAAATGCGACAAGTATTTCCACTGAATGTCAATCAGAATAAGAGAATGAGTACAGAGGCAGGCATTTTATCTTACTGACTCCATTGATCCGCTGAAGCCGATGCGTCTCTACATCCCACAACTACTGACGCTTCATACGTGAAATCTGTCATATTAAACTTTTAAACCGTAGCGGTAACTTTACGTACCACCAGGTTTAACATTAAAAAATTATACGTGGTGCCCACATTGCGTTTATGTGTTTTGTACGGATCTCAGAACAAACAGCAACTTTTGCCTTATAAAACATTACGAGATTGGTTTTTATAACCGAGGTGGAGAGTGTTTACAGCGCGGTACGCACTGAGTCCTTATATAAAACAGATACGCTTCGTCTTTAAAGGGTTAATAAATGATACGTCATCATATTTTGAATTCCTGAAACTCACACACACAGGTACACACACAAATCTGCAGACACATTTGTAATGTCTCACAGTTCCACTATTCACACGTGTTTAAGACACTTACTACTTTGATCATTTCTTATAATTTAGATGTATTTAATACATGCAACTGCATACAGAAACGGCTTTATTTACTGGTCTGTATCACGAAATAATAAATATAGTTCAATGAATAATAATTCGACAAACATGGTAATGCATATTAACAAAACACGAATCTCTTTCTTTCTTCCTTTCTTTCTTATTCTGACCTCTTTCTACTTACTCATTGTAGGTGTCGTGGGTTATTGTTGCACCTCATCACATTCAATGACGCGCACACACACACAAACTGGGTAATACTCCTCTGGACGAGGGATCGGCCCGACGCAGAGACCTCTACCTGACAACACACAACACTCACCACAGACACACAGACACACATCCGTGCGCCTTATGAGATTCGAACCCGCCAATCCCAGCAAACGATCTGCAGCAGACCCGCGCCACAGAAGGCGCGGCCACCAGGAACGGAAATACGAATATATGCAGGCAATACTACAGTGTGTTTATAAACACTGTTTGCGAAAATATGAACTTCCATGCACTGGTTCAAAATAAATAATGTTCAGTCTCAATTATCCGCCACTGGGTTACATCATAGCATTAACTTTCTCCTCCTCCTCCTCCCGTTGGCAGTGTGGGTACGTTACCCTTTCTGCGACTACAGGAACTGACCTGTCCATCGGCGATGTGGTCTCCCCGAATCTCTGCGACCATGAGGTTTGTGCTTTAGTAGTTTTCGGGGCAGGCGGTTAGCTGGCATTCTTAGAACATGTTGCATCCCTTTACATTGGTAATTTTGATCTTCCTCAAACATTTCATGTACTCGCCAACGATTTCTCAAATCTTCACTTTTAATTCTGTCCCGTAAAGTTACTGCTGTTAGCGAGCGTACGAGTTCCATTTGTCAACTGTTAATTCTGTTTCTATCTTTTTGACGTAGCGTCCAGCATTCACTGCCATAAAGGAGGGCCGGTTTTGCTGTTACATTGTGGAATCTAATTTGAAAGTCTTTCCTCATCTGTTTCCCAAAACAGATGATGAAGTTTCTTGCTCCAGTAATTAATAGCCAACAGTTTGTGAGAGGTCATGTAACACGTACTGAAAATTAGACGGCTGGAAATGCTTGTAAGAAGTTGATATGGATGTCACTGGCGTTTGGCCAAAGAAGACAGTACATGCATACTGTTTAAAAAGAGTCCATAGAAAGTTTGTCTCTAAAACATAGGAGTAGGGCTTACGTATCGATTTCAAATTACAGTACTCAGCAAGAAGTCATTTGTTTGAGTGTTACAAAAGTCTGTTTCCTCCGCGTGTGTAGAAACAGAAACAGATGTTTATGTTCCCAGCGTCCAAATGACGTAAGATGCGGTCAACACTGTTGCGGGAGCGAGACGTCATGATCGTGCAACCCCCGCGTTAGAAGAAATACACTTCTACATACTTCGCAGACCTAAGTCTTCTGATTACAGATCAGAAGCACTGAGAGGCGTTCCATCAGCAGAATACCTCAAATGAAATAAACAAAAGAGCTGCTGGGAACATAATTTGTTTTGTGAGATTATCTGCTATTTTCTACCTCTCTACCGAGATGGAATTTGGAGCGGGGGGGGGGGGCGGGGGGAATCTAATCTCTTACTCAGCTAGTCTTCAGGAGTCTTCCTACAGTTGTGGAATTTAAATGTTTGTTACTATGTTGACATAAGCCCTACACTGGACTGCAGACTCGGGAAGATAAATACGGCACACACTGTGCTTCTTTAGGATGTACAAGTGTGTAGATAATGTTGTAGATTTTACAGAGACAATTTAACAATATGCAGAGGCCAATGTTGGAGAAACGAGTTTTTGACGGCCAGATACTTGAGTGTATTTTGGTACTTTTAGGGAACACATTCAAACCAGAGGGATTTTCCTATTACGAGAAAACCATATACAGTTCTGTCTCGTTTTCGCATCTTTACTGAAAGGAGAAATATATACCGAGAATGTTCGAGAAGAAAGTGCTCAGTAATTTTGCAGACATGGAAAGGAAGTAACATTGGGGGAAAAGAGCAAAATTTTTTACCCTTCATAAAATGATATTAGGGCACTTAAATCCAAGACGTGACAGGCGAGTTTTATAGCCGGCATGAGGGAAATTAGAGAATTCTTTACATTTTGTCAGAGACTTTAAGGAAGGTGACCACTACGGAGACTTTAGTGTCGAGGGAAAACCAATTTGAAAATTTGTCTCAAACTAACTCAAAAACTTCTCCATCGAAGGTCCGCTGTGACCACAGTAATGGAATACAGAATTCACTACCACACAGTTTTACTTTATCACCTGCTATGTCATAAACACCACCACGATGATTCTTCAGTCTAATGGTTAACCAGTCAATAACTCTTGAGAATTTTGTGTCACACTGCAAAACCTTCTCTCTGATTTAGTCCTGATAAGAATACTTTATATGTGAAGAATTTAAATTAATAACATAGAAATTTTTTTCATCGCGTGTAATTTATTTCTCTTAAATTCAAAGAGGTTACCCATAATTCAACAAACATATCAACGTACGAGAAATTAAAATGTTTTTAAAGCCTAATGTCTCAAAAAAACACACAAGCTAACATATTAGCCTAATTCCACCATACATCCATCGACAGGCACCCCGATAATCCCGCAAAGGATTATCAAAATAAATTTCGCAGTATTAACGTGTTACTTCTTGTAAGGAAGTAAATACCCTGAAGAGTATGAAAGGCAGCGATACAGAGATATGAGAAATAGGATTCACCATTGTTCTCCAAATATTGTGTCAAGTCGGAGCACGTATAAAATACAATGTACTGCATAATTCAAAATATACAAACAATGTCTAACAGCACACTGACGATTCAGGTCATAGAAGACCTTAAAGAAATGCTCACAGATATTCATAGAAATGAGAACATAACCTGCGCACAGCAAATCTTTGTCTCCCACTTACAGACATATTCTGCTTCCGCCTCTCCCACTATGTAAATACCTCCATATATTCCTTCCACATCCTTTTGACTGCAGTATGCCCTCGATGCATTTAAAATATGAACCCTAATCTTGCTGGAAGTGGAGTAAGTATGGACTACGGTTTCATTTCAAGGTGTGACAAGACAATACTGCACCTAATTTCAAGCTTTCGGGACACGAAGGCGAGGGATCAACCAGCATCCTGTTCCAATAACGACAAAAACTGTCTCCGTTCTTATTGTGTTGCTAGCTTGAACTCTAATATCCACTGCAGCCTTCGCAATGCAATATGGTAGAGTGCTGTAGGTTTACAGACATCGATTGGTTGGTAACTCTCGTTCTTGAGAAGGGGAGTGGAATGAGGGCTCTACAGAAACCTGGAGCTCACCGCTAAGTGTGTGTCTGTTCCCGGATATTGGAATGTATTTCGCCTCCCGCATTCCCTCTACCTTTAGATCTTCGTCTTCCACCATACATCTTACCTTCTATCGTCATCATTACACACACACACACACACACACACACACACACACACACACACACACACGCAAGCTAAATTCATGTTTGTACTTGGGTAATCACAGACAATGATCACGGGCCCTAATGTCAAGTAGGATGCGCATAGAATTTGAACTAATATATTTTGCTGGAAACAGGCGGTGGGTGTGTACTTGGTACATGTGATGGACAGACAGGTTCCAAACGCAGTATGAATCTGCTTTCAAACATCCTACAATTCTCCAATGTTCATAAACTACCAGCAATAACACAAATTGTAGGTACGTGTGTTCATGCATCTGCCACCACAACGGGAACATTTGATCCAGTGCTCTCACTTAACTGTTTCATGCCTCACAGAATCTCTTATAACTATCACTAGGAGTTCAACGGAAGATTGGACTATGTCACTATGGTTCCTTTTCCAAAGTGTCACACTATGATACTTCTCTGTAAAACAAGCATATGTGTACAATTTAATTATATAATTAATAATATAATTATATACGTTTAAATATAAATTATATAGCCATACTAGCTTTTCTCTAAATAGCGGTGCCTAGTTCTGACAAACACGCAGGGTGTAACTGTTACCCAATTGTGGGATGTTAAAATAGCTGCGGTGCTCTGATTTGTCAAATATGTTTATTTAAAGTACATCGTATTTTTATGTGTCTCATATACTTTAGTATATTGTCTGTCAAACATGGTTTTTCCTCACATAAATATTGTGAAGCAAAAAATTTAGGTTTAAACGAAAAGAGGTCTTAATTTTCCTATACTCACAAAATTATGATGACATTTTATATTTTTCGCTAACATACCCGCTACTGCGACGGCACGTTAATGAAATGTTATCAATTACTGTGCTTGCAATAATATTTATTACAGTTTAGAATTACACACCGATATAGCACCGCTGTTTGTTCACCGCACGTTTTGCTGTCTACGAAGGGTGGCGTCGAATAAAAATATTACATAATTGAAAATTTCTGTTCACCGACCTCCATGGATGCTAATTGAGGGAGGCATTATGCCGGGTTTTACTATATACTGATTTTAATGATTATAAGTACGGTGTAAAATGTCGTATCAAGTGACAGTGTTTGTAACGGTAGCAGTTTCGACGGCTTTCGTGATTCTGTTATTTGATTACTCTGTTGGGCAAAAAATTTGACTGATCTGGCTCAAGGTTAGGAAAAGTAGCGGGATAACATCTGAGTTGGAGAATTTCTTGACTAGCTAAGTATTAGATTCTCAAAAATGTCTCTGCTCCATGAAGTCATTTACTTATTCGTATTTGGGTGAAAATGGATATAACATTTATTAATGTGCAAATCTGACACACGTGTTTTAAGTACTTCGGTTTCATTTTTACAAACGAATTGGACTGAATAAGCATTTGCATTACTTCTAGCTATGATTATAAGACATACATCTCATGCAATTTTCATTTGAAATCCAAGATGAAAACTGAACTGAGTAAATGGAAATGGAAATGTTCAGCATTTCATAGTTCCAGGTGGTCTTGCCCTTAGACTGCTTATGTATAAATAAATTAAGTCACGCTGTGACGTAAAGGTTGATTACGAACGGATAATCTCTGACCTACCAACACTTCTGTTTGTTGACAAATTAACATTTCTGCTACATCTTCATGCACTTCTGGTGGTGTTTTATTAATTAGAGTTGTCTAGTTGTGGAGTAACGGGGTACATAATTTCTGCAGCTGTAAACCCCTCCTTTACGTTAAAGTGACAACCACCGTACTGGTCCCTTCATCATAGCAGTCGGAGCGTGAAGGAATCAAAAGCTAACGTCTACCAGGTTGAAGCCCCTGGCATGGAATGCGGGCAGTGCCTACGGTTCTCTGAAATCTAAGATGAAGTGTAATATCAGACAAAACGAATATGACCGGCAGCACTCTTCTCCATTTATCACTTACGAGTGCTAGGTTGAAATTTTTCCAAATGAAGGATCAGGTTTTCTGACAGTTTCTTCAAAGAAAGTCGCAATAATTTGATAGCTTTAAGGATAACGGTTTTAAAATTGTTTCCACCTTACTCAAATTTACAACTTCACGATATCGAATTTTCACCGTCATTAAAATCTGGTCATGCCATCTGCTTTACACACGTATCGAAGTGACCTACTAGGATTACAAGATTGTGCAACCTGAAAAGTTTTACAGAAAACAAATACAATTTCTTTGTTCTGTATCTTTGATTGGAAGATAAATTTGTGAAAAACTTGTAACTCTAAGTAAAACTAAATGTTCCTCGATTCTGTCGATGTAATTAAAGCAATTAAAATTCAGGACGTCAGAACGAGAAAGACTTGCAATCCTGCCATATTGTTTAGGTTAAGAAACATTCTAGTTTCCGTTGTATAAAGTATTACCTATCGCAAGAAGCAAATTCTCCGCCCACAATTTTTGTTAGTTTTTCAGACCATAGGCATTATTGCATGAAACGGTAAGCCTGTAAGTTAAAATTGGTCACATATTGCATTGAACTGCCTTCTAAAACACATTTTTTAAGGAAAAATAGAGGGAATAAAAGCGAGGGGTAGACGAGGTATAAGAGGTAAGCAGCTACTGGATGACCTTACGGGAAGGCAGGATGCTGGAAATTGAAAGAGGAAGCACCAGACCGCGTTCTGTGCGGAACTCGCTTTGAAGGAGGCTACGGACCGATCGCAAGACAGATCATGAAGTGAATGAACTACGAAAAGTTTAAAATGAACAACATACGGCTTACGTAAAGCTCAACACTGATTTCCTACGCACTGTTCTGAAATAGTACTGTCCTCTAGACTTAAGAAAGTAAAGAGTTGCTCAGTTTTTCTAACCCAATTTAAATCAGATCAGCTCAAAATTTGAACTTCGCATTTCTGTTATGATAACTTGGTCTTTCTGACTAAACTCTAAACTCAGCACACAAATCCATAATGTCATCGTTAAACTAACACCTGTACTTGACTACAATATCAGGAAGGTATTATATGGAGTCGATTGTTTACTCTTACGCTTCAGCCGTCTTCACTTCAGGATAAAGCATGTCATGATGCCCAGCAGAAGGTAAGCCCTGTGTTTCCTACACCCTGCCAGAGATCACACTCTCGCAAACTCTGTAGGCTGTCATGTAAATGAGATACTACGCCATTGAACCCCATTAGCAGTATTACCTTAGCGCATTAGCTACTTCAAACGTCACTGTCACGTTGGAAATTATAAGCTACTAAATACTGGCCCAACTACTTAAGTTTCGCTGCTGAATAGGGGATGATTAGAAACTACAGACTGCATTCAGGAGTTAGGGGAGAATATGTTATGGCAAAGAACTGTCTAATCCCATGGAAACCTTCCCTTATTAAGAAGCTAGCAGTTGCTCGTATCCTCAATATTTACTCCAACTTTTCTGGACTCTCAGAGTTCATAACAAGATCACACAAGATCATGTCACTAGACCATACACTAAGACACCAAAAACCAATCAACACCCTCACAGGTGCTTGTTTGAATATTAAATTCATAATAAACTTTTCTTCACAATTAGGTTTAATGTGCTCCATATCCGTGCACTATATCATACAAAAACACTAATCACCAACAAATGCACAAAGAGAGTTTTATCATCAATCGTAACACACTCCTACATGTTTCGACCCTGCTGGGTCATCTTCAGGGAGAACTTTTTGTTATCGTTACACTAGGGTTGCACCTTACAGTTGAGTGAGAATGTACTGTTGGCTGTGTACTGCGGACCGCAGAGAGTTCACGCCCCCGAAAACAACGCAGTACACAGTCAACAGCTCATTCTCACTCAACTGTAAAGTGCAACCTTAGTGTAACGGTAACGCAAAGTTCTCCCTGAAGATGACCCAGCAGGGTCGAAACACGTAGGAGTGTGTTACGATTGACGATAAAACTCTCTTTGTGCATTTTTTGGTGATTAGTGTTCTTGTCACAATTAGGTCTCCAATGATGCCCCTCAATTTAAGTCTTCCGAATGAAGTTTTGTGAGTTATTCTTTATCAAATTCGTGCAATTTACTTGACTCGTCTATCCCATCTTCCTTGATGTAATAAACTTCACAACATTTGGTAAAGGCTACATATTATTAAACGAATTACGATTTTTCTCTGTTTTCCTGTTGTTTTCTCTCTCTTAGGTCTCAGCTCATAAAACTACTGATACGAACTCGGTTAAAGGCACAAAAATTCGCTGTTCCTTGACAGAAACTGCATATAGTAGTACAGTCGAAGCCGGTTATAACAACATCGGTTTGTACGACACCTCGACTATAGCGTTAGATAGCCTGTGGTACCAATTAATCCCTCACTGCTAATCATAACATTTTTCTGCTCGGTTAAAACAGCACTTGTTTATAACGACACAAAATATTCAGTCCTTTTCATGACGTTATAACCAATTTCGACTGTATTCAGAATGCCCTTGCTTTTTCGTTATTCATTCACAGACCAACAGTCGGAACTTGGAAAGACAGCCACGCTGCTCTGAAAGGAGATGCGTAGAGGCCTGAAGATATAAAGCGTGTTTTTAACTTTTCAATCGTCGTGTGGAATTGAAATCGGTTACTGCGCCATCTGAATGACAGCTACCAGTCTCCTTATATTCTTACTTAAGGCAAGAGTTTCTGTGAAACGAAGAGGCAGTTATGTGCATTCGCATGATAGAAATTACTACCATCGCGAAAATTACGTGCTCGGAAAATGTGGCGCAGAAGATTCAAACGTGATAGACCTACATTGGTACAGAAATCAGCGTAGTAAATCGTCAGCTGTTTCAACAATGTGCTTCGTAATAATAATACATACTTCGTTCCTGCTTACACAGCTTATAGGTACAAAGACCGCTGGACGGAAACGGGTATTGTGTATGTATAGTGTACCTGCTGTCAACTTCAAACACTTAGATAAATTTTTGTGTATAATTAATCGGAATACATACACATTGCCTCAAGAAAAGCATGATACAGAAGTATTATTTTTAGAATTTCTGTCTCTAATGAAAAAAATTATACCTACATGTACCGCCTGACATAATAATTTAAAAATACGCAATTTTAACTCAAATATTTTACCTACGTCGTTCTTAAAGTTGTTAAAATCAACATCAGTTACACGTGTATTCCTGAAAAGCATTAACTGATTGGTTCTTCTAGTGGAAGCGGATTTCTTTCTGTGTAAGGTACGAACTGACCTTCTTTGTAACTCACTGAATTTCATTCTCAAACGGACACACCATGTCTCAGGTTGTTATTCTGCGGACTTTCACCACACAGACCAAAGTTCGACATCAGGCCAGTCCCTGTGAGGTGTGTGGAGGAGTAGGTGGCAATGAGGCAGCTTTCTCTACCTGTAATTTAGTTTTCCCCTGTGAGTATCCTCACTCAGGTCCTCTTCATTATCCTCACCTTTACTCATCTTCCCCTACAGTAAAATGGGTAAAGATGCCACACTGGCCAAAGATGCCCCACCATCAGTTACTTCGAAACCTTAGCCCTAGGAAGCTGCACATATTATGCAGCTAGAAGGTCTTCCAGTGGTGTGTGTGGATGTGTGCAAGTCACAGTTGCTGTGTTGTTCTCAGCGCCCTGACATTGTTTTGTACACTAAGTAACGCGATTTTTAACCCTCTATATTTCAGCGAGCTATTCTTTAATCATTTTCTGTTTGTTTATGCATATAGTAATTTTACCAACAGTTTGCGTGAAGGAAGAGTGGACTTTTCTCTACTGTTTTATACCTTTACAAACTTTCGCAAGCCACGCCATAGTCACGTAATCAGCCGGGACATCTTTGCTCCACGTCTGGGTAGAGTGGCCCCACTGAAAGATGGGTAAAGATGCCCCACTGATATTTTAACTCGCTTCATTTACCTACGTTCATGCATCGAGTTGTATACTGTATTTTGATTGATATGTTAATGAAAGACTACAAAATTGTCGCCTACCTGCTATAATATATTTTATTTACCCTTATTACGTGTTAAAGAACGTATTAAAATGGCGCGCCTTCGGCCCTGCATCCGTCCATTCCTCAACACCCAACCAGGTTTATCAGGGAAAAACGCCAACCAAAAGTATCAAAAGCAGGGCAATCAGGGGTAAGAAGAAGTCTCCATGGAGAGTTCTCACTGGCTCACCTGTCTTCCAGAAGAAGAAACTAAAAGCCAAATATAGGAAGAATAATTTCAAGGAAATGGTTCACAATCCAAACTCGAGCAGTTCTGATAAAAATGATGACACTGACTGCTGTAAATAATGTAAAGAATACCACTGTGCAACAAAAGAGGAATGCGACTGGATAACATGTTCATTTTGTGAAAAGTGGCTATTTGAAAACTACACAGTTTTCTCCAAAACCTGCATCGATTGTGGACGTTCTAGGAATATTGAAAACGTAAGAAATCCACAAAGAAGTAAGAACGAGTCTCACAGTGCTGCAGAAGGCATTTTATTTCAACTTCATTACAATTCTGTTTACTTCATATTTATTATTTTGTATTGCAGTATACGTGGCGCATCTTTCACCACGCATACACCAAAGACGCCCCGTTTACATACTTTTATAATTTTCACTGCTGTCTGTAAACGAATTAAAATTTGCTACAAAGGTACTGACCGTTTTGTAGCAGACCCTACTGTACATGTTACACACCGAGATATAACTTCTGTTGCTATAGATAATTGTAAAAATGTGTCAGAATCAAAAGTGGGGCATCTTTTCCCAGTTTACCCTGTTACTACTTCATCGGAAAGACGGGCAGATGAAGCTTAGGAACCTTCAAAAAAAAAACACCAATGTTACAGATCTGGTGGAGCGTTGGGAAGAAAAGTACTTTCCCACTCATTTTCAACTTGGTTTCAAATGATCACAATTTCACTTCTCGAATAATTACTCATCATACAGCACGTCTTACGTCAGGCCAATCGCCTGTCCGTAAGCCACCGGTCCAGAGACTGCGATATGGAGCTTCCTCTGTCAGTTTCCAGTATCTTCTCTTTTCCTTAAGATCCTCCACTAGCTGGCGGCTTACGTCTTCTTTCTCGTCTTCACGCCACCTCTATCTCTACTTCTGTCTTTCTTTTAACCCTTTAAAGACGAAGCGTATCTGTTTCATATAAGGACTCAGCGCGTACCGCGCTGTAAACACTCTCCACTTCGGTTATAAAAACCAATCTCTTAATGTTTTATAAGGCAAAAGTTGCTGTTTGTTCTGAGATCCGTACAAAATACATAAACGCAATGTGGGCACCACGTAGAATTTTTTAATGTTAAACCTGGTGGTACGTAAAGTTACCGCTAGGATTTAAAAGGTTAATAATGTGTTTTAGAAGGCACTTCCTACGCAACACGTGACCAATCCAGTTAGCCTTCCTTCTTTTTTATCGTACGTAGGATATTCCTTTCCTCCTTGACTCTGTGTAATATTTAATTTTTCACACGATCGGTCCAACTGATTTTCTCGTCCTTCTCCAACATAACTTTATAGATATTTCACATCCACTTTCCCGTTACTATATAATGCAACAACTGTTAGAAAGTATTGCTGTTCAAATAATAGCGAGTTTTCATTTTCCCGTCATTTTGCATTCACAATGGTACGCCAAATTTCCGGTGGGTTTTAAGCAACGCATTATCAGCTACAAGGACTATTCAACATTAGAAGGAATAAGAAAGTACAGAAAAGGATGGCGACACCAAGTCTGTCATGAATTCGTTGAAATTCCGATCACGGTAATTCAATGCAAGTTCAACAGAGCATCTATGTCTGGATAGCCGGTAATTCGGCCAGGACTCAAACCGGATTCTTCTGTGATACAAGTCACATAATTTGCCGACTTAGGCACTTGCTTAATTCTCCCAAATAAAGGAGACAAACGAATTAAGCCAATCAGACAAGCCACGAAGACAAATGTCGACAGATCTGCAATAATTATGCCAACATTGCTTTTGAAAATATAATAACCTTCTAGTTTACATTAAAATAAGTATCGACAAGTGCAAATATACTTCGATTCTCTAAAATCTACGGGGTCAAGTACGGTGTTTTAAACCAGCAGTAGCGCAAAACACCGATACAGAGCCGCTGTCGTTGAAATTAATCTCTTGGTTTGCCCCTAATGCATGAAAAAGGGCACCTTCAGCATTTCATGAACACTGCGCTTAAGGTAAGCAAGAACACTTTACAGAAGTGATGTACAGCAGCAGGACTTTAAGACAGTAACAAGCAATTTCTCTCAAAATAACTTCAAAATCATGACAAGTCTCAATACCGAAACTGTTTTAATCATACGTATCGCCTTAAGTAACGGAAAACCCACACTGATCGACGTTTGAAACTGAAGCAGTAGGAATAAAAATCACAAACATAGTTACAGTTCTAAGTTCCTCGAGCATGTTCACGCTGTTTCATCTGCATTTAATCATAAAACCGCACTTATTTTGACCAAATTCTCTAATATTGCAACATCACAAAACATCATGGTCGAAAATGTACAAGTTCTTTCTTACTGCCGCTTAGATGGCGACAGAAGAATAGATGTAGGAATTAAACCTCTTTCACAGATCTTCACGAATGGTGAATGCAAGTGAATCATTAATGAAATTTTGTGACCGAAATGTTACGTACAATTACAATACAAACAGGATACGGATATTCATACAATTAAAGCTATAGACAGCCACACAAAGTCACTTCCGTTTTATTAGGTTAACTGGATTGATACATAAAATTTTTGGTAAAGAATTCAAGCTTTGTACACCACGAATACTTTACAAGCAGCAAGGATAGAGCTGCGAGGTCTAAGCATTACAGTGAACGCCGAGTGAACCTTCGTCGGACAGCGGAAACTTATTTCTCATTAGTGTGATAGCTTCATGTATCACTCCGCCACAGAACTGTTGTGCTACAGGGGATGGAAGCGTAAAGACGGATGGACTGATTCAGAAATGAGCCAATTATTTCCAGAGTATGTGAAAACGACTGGCTTTGATAATGACGGGAGGTGAAGGGTTTGCACAACTGAAATGCAGCGTGTGCTGGAATGGGGTCAGAATATGAGAAAGGTTTTATATGACAGATTTAACCTATGTTAGAACCCTGTGTTATTTAAATTGCACATCACTGCATGTAGCTGTGATGTGTGACCAGGGTATGTGTGTGTGTACTTCGTGTAAAAACAGCTTAACCTTTCAAATGCCTCACCATTAACCAGCAAGTATCATTTATTCGAAGACAAAATATTTCATCTCTGGTAAAATGCGAGAGTGTTGGAATCGTAAGTTTACACAAGGTATAACGAGACGACAATTGAGAGTCTATATCAGGGTTCAGAGATGGCTTGTATCATTTCTTCACACGGCGAAAGTTATGAAGTTATGAGATAGACTATTTACATTTCATGTAAACATACATTACGAGAAAACAGTTATCCCTTGAAGCATTTCGCACAATAGTGACATTTTAAAATCAAAACAAACTGCACTCTTTATAATATCTAGACCTATATACTGTGTGTGTGTGTGTGTGTGTGTGTGTGTGTGTGAGAGAGAGTGTGTGTGTGTGTGTGTGTGTTTTCTAGCGTTTATGCAGTTCGAAAATTAGGATTCTTTACACGAAAAATGGTAGCTTCTCCTCCGACATAAAGTTGTTTTCCATTTCTGCTTGTAAATGGGTTAAGATCGATAAAAACGAAGACAAACATGTAATTCCAGTTTTAGTTCGAGACTATCCAGCTAACTGAACGACTTGCCAAAAACCACGGAAGAGAATTTTTCTTGAGGCGTTCACATTCTCACAGCTCCTTATGAAATTCGCTATCTTTTCGTAAACAAACGGTTTTACAATTCTTTAAACAGTAATTTTACTAGTTATTCCCTAGAACAATGCAGTGTACATAACAGAGGTAACAGCCTTACCATGACTGTTAGGTAACATTCATGTAAATAACAATAACGATTCAATTTATTTACGTGGTGACTCAAATCCTAGGGACCAACTACAAAGGCAGCACACTTGCATGGAGACAACATCAAGAAATCAAGACTAGAGGTAAAAGACAAAAGCAGAAAAAACAATACAATTAATTTCTACACATGCTTAGTGTTGCTATTTCTGCCTTCCGAACCCTCTCCATATCTACCTTCTTCAGGGCATTCACTGTGTTTGAGTCAGTCTCACGCCCGGTACGTTTAGGACATTCCGTTTTGCTACACCATCACTAAAACACAACACTGCATCGTGTACCCCAACCTTGAGTGTGTCAAGCATTACAAAAATAGTTTTGGGTATCCTTGTCCAAAAAACAGAGTTCAAACTTTCATTAGGCTTCTGAGTTTCCCCATGAACACATCTCTTCAGAAAATCTACACCAGCAAGATCCGTGAACACCGGTTCAATTGCATCCATAACAGCAGCTGGTAAAGAATGTTTATGATCATATGCAACCCCTGAACTGGCACTGTTCTTGAACTTACACAAACTGCCACCAGCTCTTGGGCAGACACCATGTTGGGGTTTCTCATTTGTAACAACTTGTGACAAA
Source organism: Coptotermes formosanus (assembly GCA_013340265.1). Lineage (NCBI taxonomy): Eukaryota > Metazoa > Arthropoda > Insecta > Blattodea > Rhinotermitidae > Coptotermes > Coptotermes formosanus. The sequence continues at coordinate 4,691,758 of BLKM01012018.1, forward strand.
TACAGCCCACACAGCTCTCTTCATGACCTCCAAATTGCTGACATTCAGCCTGATGGCTAAAACATAATAATTTTGTGATTTGTCTGTTTCAGACTGAGTGAGGCGGCCTTCGCCTCCAAGAGGTCTGGTGTCATGCAATCTTGTTCCGCTCTTTTCTTGCACAAGTCTCCTCCATCTTGCTCCAACTCTTTCCTGTGCATGTCCTCTACGTTTTGTACAGCCATGATGGGACCACAGGGCTTCCCTGCAGCCACCCTTTCGTATGATTTGCTGTCCCCATCACAAAGACACTTTGTGTAACAAACACCGCGGGTGTGAAGGGAACGATCAAAAACGTTGAGCACACCAGCACCTTCCATTCCATCACTTGTTCCTTCGTGGTTCTTTTTACACCCATGTTGGGACGTTGGATTGGTGTGACAAGACAAAACTTCTTGATTATTTATATATCTAAAACTTGCCCTCTGCCAACAGAGGTAGCTGATATAATGCCATACAGGGAAGTCTGTCCATGTTTTTGCCAGGTACCATCAAAACAAAGAGTTATATGTGATGGATCATCTTCCTCATTCTCTGCTACAGCTTCTCTGTGTGCTTGCATCATGAAGGATACACTCACATCAGCCACAGCTGAACCAGTAGTCTTATTATAAATACTAAAACATGCTGGAGGCTGGGGAATATTCAGCACTGCACATAATATTTTACCTGTGTCTCTGCCTTTGCCAGTTTACCTTAGGCCACACACTAAATGGATGTTGTTATCATCCAGCCTACTTCTGGTAATGTTTGAAGTCATTATACCTGCAGTATGATCACATTTACAGCATTTAATAACTAAATTGCTTACAATACCTCTCCACTTTGATTGATTTTCAAAAAAGAAATATTACCACCACAATGTTTGCAATCACTGTTTTTTTTTTTTTTTGTATAAAGGCACAAAGCAGGTTCATACTAACTACAGTGATCCTACCATGAGTAAAATTACTTTCAGTTTTACAGGAATTGTTCTCACCTACTTTAATCTCAGTATTTACAGAAATGCCATGTAGGTTTTTGTTTGATGCAGTGAGGTTATGTTTTACACAGCTGCTTTCGCCACTTTGGTCACATCGAGGCTGTCTCTTCTGAAACACCTGTTTCCTTGTTCACACGTACGTATTTATGTCACCTAAAGTTTGGTGTCGATGCAAATTTCTTTGTTCTAGATATTTTCAAATAAAAACGGAGCACTTGCCACCCCCCCACACACACACACACATACACACACACACACACACACACACACACACACACACACACACACACACACACACCTTCAAGAAACGATCACAACAGAGCTCGCTGCCACTATCGGTACTTGTGGCAGGGTGTGAAATATTACAGAACAACATTTCTCTCCACGTCGAAGAAAGAAATATCCCCTAATCCTAAAACCCTAGGAATGTCAGCCTTTTTCCTGCTGGAGTGCAAAAAGTGGGCATAGCATTTAATATTAATTCAATATTAATTTATTAAAATTTAACGGGATGTCGGATTTTAATAAACTAACGTCAATTGACGCACACAAGAGCGGCGTATTTAAACACGCTAAAAACTAAAAATTGAATTTTTGATCCCTCATGACGCTTGTCTCCCCTTAACAGATTTGGAATATATATGTTTATCTAATTAAGATGCATGTATTATCATATTACAGTTGCATCAACATACTGAAAATAACAAATATCTGGATTGTACGAGCAAAGTGAGTTAAATCGCTTCAGTATACGTTGGAAGATTTAAGGCTTCCGCCACAGTGTAAATAAGACCTGTACTCTTCTGGAATTTTATGCAGCGTATATTCGTATGTTGTCCCGAAACGTCTATAACAAACTATCATTGTACGCTGCGTAAAATCCCAGAACAGCGTAGATCTCATGCCTTAGACGTCCTTCTGTAATTTTTTAAGTAACGACTATGTTGAAGTGGGATCTTTGTCAAAGTTTCCGAAGCCCGACGTTCAAATGTATCACGACACAATTACATTGGTTATGTATGCCAGTTTTGTTACGTGTATATTGCCACAAATTTCTCTACATTCCACCGTCGTTGATGTACAATTGACTTCTCTGATGATGAAGTATATTTCTAAACATGCAGAAAATTGGGCTGTAAAGAGACAGAAGATATGAATTTATTTTGATAGAGTGTTATGAATTTTGAATCTCTGTGCAAGATACGTACAAAAAACCCCACCGCTATATTATGTGCAGTACGTACGTCCTATAATTATTAAAAATATATCACGTGGGTTGTACTTTTACGTCAAAGGCCGGTTGCAGCGCCTACCGTTCTGAAACGTGTATTTTCCTGCATAGCACAAAGATTGGGACAGTTGATTTAGAACCTATTCGGGGAACGGCTATATGTTCGAGATATTCCTGTGTTTGTGTTTTCTTTTATAGGAGAAAGTCTCTCTACTGGGTCGATCCCTCGCCCAGATACACCTATGAAATGGCTTACAAACAGGTATAAGAACCCCGGAAATCAGCGGGGCCTCGGAAGCATATGTCCAGTGGTGCCATATAAATAAGCAACATGGATGAATAGATGCAAATATATATATATATATAAAAGAATATCACGATGCACTGGCACATCCGGCTTTGGAGTTACCGATATATTTCATATATTTTCTACATATAAATCACAAAATAAGTTTAAAATATGTCATAACGTGACTTATTGACATGTTTCATGTTTCACAGTCCACAGTTCTATGACGGAGCGGCACCGCCCGTCTCCATCAGATTATGCAAAATCGTCCTATGATTTCCAGCCTGTAATATAATGCCATTGTGCTGGCGGGCTAATATATTGCCCTCATAAGTCTGCCAATGTTAAATAAAACCACTGTAGTATCCTTTCAGTATAAAAGCCACAGAAATATGGTCCTGCCTATCCATATGTAACACTACAAATTCATGACCCCGAAAAATAAGTTATTTCAAACAAAGTTTACATCTTTTTCTTTGCAACACAAAACAACTAAAAGGGACAAGAAGCTGATAGGACCTCGAAGGAGCATGAGCGGGTTAACGTTCTGTCCGTTTTAACCTCTAACAGAACCGTCCTATATCCATTTCCTGATGAAAAGGGCTGAACGTTATAAAAATTCTTGTTCAGTGAAAATTACAATGTGGAAGCTGTTAAAAGTTACTGTTGTTAGTTCGAAAATGTATACTCTTTAACAGTTTATACTGGATTTTTTCAGGGAGTCAATAACATTACGAAGTTAAGACTACAGAAGAGACATTGCTGAAGTGCATTACACCCAACAATTTTGAATGTATTCTATTATCGTCACTGTTTGTAAAAGCCGTGTCTCTATTTTAACACATCCTTTCTAACTTCCTATCTCCTTTTGTATACCCGCACACAAGAATTACAACAACGGTGAAAGGAGAAAAGAACACAGGCTAGCCAAAACGCCAAAAGGCGTTAAGATACCAAAGCTACAGCTTTTAATTAACCTTTTGAAGGCCAGAGGTAACTTTACGTACCACCAGGTTTAACATTAAAAAATTCTACATGGTGCCCACATTGCGTTTATGTGTTTTGTACGGATCTCAGAACAAACAGCAACTTTTGCCTTATAAAGCATTAAGAGATTGGTTTTTATAACCGAAGTGTAGAGTGTTTACAGCGCGGTACGCACTGAGTACTTATATAAAACAGATACGTTCGTCTTTAAAGGGTTAATACTGCAGTGTTGAAAGTCGATGTAGAGTCTAAATTATAAGTATTTTGTTACAGAAAGAAAGGTTCTGAGAAGAATCAAAGCCAAATATCAGAAAACGGGCTTCTCCGTCCGCGAGGCAAGGGCTGTCATCAAAAAAGTTTTGGTCAGGTCACGTTATTGCAGTCACGACTACTGTCTGCAGTCCTCTGTCACATTCCCACACCCCTGTAGTACTGTCGGAAGCACAGTTGCCACATAACCGTTAAAATAACCAAGGGTTCCTATCCTGAACGCTATAAAGTTGCGCGCGTCCTCGAATCTTATCTCCCGCCGCGCAGGCAAAGCGGCAAGGGAGCACAGCGCCGCCCGTGGAAATGTCGGGAGACGTGGAAAGGGATGGAGAATCAGATAGGCAGCTAACGGAGCTGAAGAGAGGTAGAACGAATTTACATTTTACAAGCCACGCCTTTGCATACTGGAAGTTACACTGGGTCAGCTAAAGGATGTCTGCATAATACTATGCGTCGGAGAATAGGGGAGATTTGTGATCGGCATTTGTGATCCGTTTAAAAAAAACAACTTTTAGCAAAATAAAAGGGTAAAGGCAACAAGCAATACGGGATAGCAGGTTTGGTCTTTCATCTACCTTTTACGTTGAATGTTTAGAGAAAAACAGTGAAGAGACATTGTATCAATAAGAAAGTCTTAAAGAAAATTTACATCAAAGAAAGACGAATCAAAAATTCCACTGTCAATTTGTGCATCGCAGCTGTAGGCAGTATGCGTTATGAACAAAATTAATTCTTTTATGCTCGTAATAGGATATTACCGTTAAATGCTCCATAATATGTCAAAATAGTTTCTTAGAAGAGTCACTCAGACAATTTATTACATTCATTTATGTTTAATGAAATGAGTAGAGTCTTATTTAATTGCTTTCTGCTCCATAACAAATGGTAGTTCTCAAAATTTCTTCCAGTATCACATGTAGGCTAAGACCATTCAAAGCTTTAATATTCAGTTTTTTACTCTGACTTTTCTTTTGTAGGCAGGCCTGTTTATTATTTAACATGATACATTTAATTAATTTTGATATATTAAAAAAGCAGAGGTGTATAAATCACTCAGGCATACTCAAAACCGAAATGAGGTTCGAATATTAGGTCACCGATTCATAAATCCGACATACTTTGAAATGCTATTATTATTCGTTATTAGTCAAAAAGTTGGAAAGCAATTTATACAGCAGTCCCACTACACAGCAACTTGAAAACTCCTTAACATAACTTCACGTATTTTGCAGTTTAACCTTTTAAAGCCTAGCGGTAACTTTACATACCACCAGGTTTAACATTAAAAAATTCTACGTGGTGCCCTCATTGCGTTTATGTGTTTTGTACGGATCTCAGAACAAACAGGAACTTTTGCCTTATAAAACATTAAGAGACTGGTTTTTATAACCGCAGTGGAGATTGTTTACAGCGCGGTACGCACTGAGTCCTTATATAAAACAGATAGGCTTCGTCCTTAAAGGGTTAATTTCCTTCACAAAATATGAAACCAAAAGTAGTGCGAGAACACCATAGTGTGTGTGTGTGTGTGTGTGTGTGTGTGTGTGTGTGTGTGTGTGTGTTCCCATTTCAGCTGCTTAACCTAGTTTAGCAATTTTCATGAAATTGTATACAAATTTTATGCCACTGGAAGCCAAATCAACGCTACGTATTCTTAGAGTGACTAATGGCAACATTGCGGACGCTGGAAATTATGGAGCAGCAGCAATACTAGGCGTGTGGAGCGTTGAAATGGAGTGCGATAATTGCCTAGAAATGCGTGCGCGTTCCATTAAGGTTATGTTTTTGTAGAATGCAAAAAAACATTCTGGCGGTAGTGGGAAGATTTTTTTCGCTTGTGATTTGTTGGCGGTAACCAGTGAACTGCTGGGGCTAGGATTGTCGAGTTTGATAATGAGATATATTGCAATCATTATTACATGTTACATGTGATTGTTGTTTGTAAGACAAAAATTACAACTGAAGTGACTACGTTAGTCTATGAGGTTATATCTACCAAATTTATCCTACCCTTGTCACTTATTAAGATTATTTTCAAAAGAATAAAACAGTAATAACAGTTGTGTATATTTAGAAATTTATGCAATCGAAAACAAACTCCACCGCTTTTGGTCGGAACTCCCGTTTGCTCCAGGCTTTCTGGCTGTATTTATATTTAAATATGCATATTACGTGCGTGAACTTTGCCCATCCTACTGTAGCATCCCGCCTTTAGGTAGCATTCCCCTTTATCCCACTTTACTTCCATACAAAATGCAGGCTTATGAAAACAGTGTCTGCTTTTTTTGTATACATGTATGTGTAAGGGTGTGTGTTCAACTACTTAAGCTTTCAATATTTTGGCCAATTATCACAAGACAATAACATGAATTCTATACCTTTCAGAAGTCTCCCCATCGTCGTAGCGAAGTAACTTCGCCAGTAATGCCACTTCTTCTCTGATTCTGAAATGAAGTATGGTAATAGACCTTCGAAATACAAATTTTCTGGGTGAAATTTTTTTGCAAAACTTCAAAAAACATAACAGAGGCTGAGTGAATTGTGTGTTTAGATTTCGCTTTGATTGTGATAACTAATAAATCGCTTGAACGAATCATTCCAAATTTGCTAAAGAGGTACGCAGTAAATATTGCTACACACTATTTATAGCAATCTTTAAGCGGCATGTTGCAAAGTGCATATGGTTCGAAAATTTAATTCTCTCCGAGCCATTTTATTGTAAAGAAAAGTTCCTATTTATATCACAGGTTTTTCTAAAATATTGTACTCACCATCAAATGTTACGAATATCATACTTGTTTATTTGATAGCGCTATATCAATTCCAGTCATAACGTTCTGTGAAATAGGATTCTGTGTGTGCAAGAAGAATGTTTGTCTTATTCAAACGTAAGACATAGTAGCTAATAAGGCTATTTTGTGAAGAAGGCGGGCGGAAACCATAAGAAACTTAACGTAGTGTAGCCAGTGATTCATATAACCATTTATTTTCATACTGCGGAGCAACTGGTAAACTACCAGCCTATTATGTCGAACTGAAAAGACGAAATGGGTAAAAAGGACCTTCGACTATTTGTAGCATTACAGAAGAACGCATATCGGGACAACTGCGAAAATCCTCAAAGAGCATCGCCGATTTTACCCAAAAATTAAAACTGACAACGGGTAAGTTGATGAAGCTGGGTCCTCTACATGGTGTTTAGAAATCTTAATTCTTAAGAAAAAGGTATTTCAAACAAAACCAAACTCAACGGAAGTGTTGCACTTCTGACAGCGGGTTGAAGACTTAACTGTTCTGGCCTACATACTACGCCCTTTAATCTGTTAAACAGTTAGCAATGTTATCGAAACGTCCTTAACTATCTATCGACAGAGAACAATATTCCAGGAAGCTTGAATCTTCAACGCCAGCTATATATATATAGTATGTGTCGGGTACTACCTTACAGGAAAATTTAAGTGTACGGAAATACGTCTGTTTTCGATACATATTACTATTTATAGTCCAAACACAAGTACATATAGCGCATCCCCTCATAAAGAATTTACGCAATGTACTAAAAGTCCGATATCGTACTTTAAAATTCTTACAAAAGGAGCACAAATGTGTACACGTAAACACATACTACACGTTACATACATCCCTAAAAAGGTAAAGCAATCCCGTTACAGGCCTGGACAGGCCCTGAGGGTTCCAGGAGGTTAAGGCTCCCAGATTTCAAAACAATCGGCACATGAAGGTGGTAAGGTTGTCAGCCCTACGCACCGGCCACCTTTACTTCCCGAGAAAATATTCCTGGTGCTCACTTCTGATAAAGGCTGTGTCGACCCCACGGCCAATGAAAAATTCCAGTGACATGATCGGGAATCAAACCCGCGACCTGCCGGCTTGTAGCGCTGTGCCTCAACCAACTAAACTACCGCACGCCACATCTACATTCCTACATATAATAAATTACGCAATTTCAATAAAATTATCTCTCACAAACACGATAATAAAATTCTGGGTTTGTTAGAAGCAACGGAATTTTACCATCGGTTGAGCGACTGTGGACTCTACTCCATGCCTCTAGTAGTCTTTTCCATAAAATTATCTCGGACTACGTAGAACTTAACACACTACCACGCTATATAAACTTTGTTCTATTTAACGCAGGCAACAGCAGACCTCTGAGAAAAGAAACGCTGAAATTGCGCTGTCTCTCACAGGTTGTCACAATTGCAACAACGCAGAGCCATTTGAAATTGTTACACAGACCCAGACCCATGGCACTGACGTGGGCATGAGACCCACACACGTTCATATAAGGTGGATGTTTACTATTTGCACAAGGCATCAACATTAATTTGCTTGATATTCGCGGTCCCAGAGGACGTTTTTATAAAGATATGAAGGCTTCTATGGCTCCTTGTTCAGGTTTTTTGGCAGTTATTACACAAGGTTGTGATGGAGGCTGCATTATATCCTAAATACCCAGTACAGACCATATATTTTCTGTACGGAGCTGACCCAAAGGTTCGTCAAGTGAATGAGTTTAACGTAACAGCGTGCTGAAGAAGTTCACGAAATTTGTATGTGATCACGCTGAAAAGGGAGCTATATGCAGCATCGTCAGTCTCGGATAAACGGTATAAAATGCTATGAATAATTTCACTTCCAGTGGTGGGGAAAAGTGGTCATATTAGATATCATAAATCCGACGCATTTAGTGTATAATGCAAGATATTACATAAGGATATGTGTATCTTTGAATAGTCAGTATATTCAGTAATGACAGAAAATGGGCTATGACAGATCTGCGCTCTTCTCTGACATGACGCAGCATCGAGTGGTAATCTTCAAAGGTCAGGAATTCCAAGAAGACTTGGACTTCTTAACCCTTGAAGATGGGACCAATACGTTGCCCCGAAACGTCGGTAAATGATTATCACTCGACGCTAGTAATATCCCATAAGTTCGCAGTTATCATCAACATTGCGGCGGACGCCAGAAATTACGGTCATGGGAAGTTGGAGAAGTAGCTTTAACCTCTTAAAGCCCTGCGGTAACTTTACATACGACCAGGTTTAACATTAAAAAATTCTACGTGGTGCCCACATTGCGTTTATGTGTTTTGTACGGGTCTCAGAACAAACAGCAACTTTTGCCTTATAAAACATTAAGAGACTGGTTTTTATAACCGAAGTGGAGAGTGTTTACAGCGCGGTACGCACTGAGTCCTTATATAAAACAGATACGCTTCGTCTTTAAAGGGTTAATGGGAACGTATCAAGGCAAACACTGACAACGAGAAATCTTGGATTGTTACAAAGAGGAATACCAAGAATAAGATTACTAGCGGATAATGTTAAGATTAATATTTGAGGAAATATTTACTATGACGACGCTTGGACGGAACTGGTTCATAATCGGCTCCTATAGCTGGCTTCAGTAAGAACGGTGCGGAATCTTCGGGTTCTACAGTGTTAGTTACGAGGCAGTGCTGCCCATGTTATTTTATTAAGTCTGCGATGTACGGCACCGAATAAATGCAACGAGTACCATAACGCGTGCAGAACCGCCCTCGGTGGTGTCTCGACCTGAACTTGGCCAGGAGGTTGGTGCAACCTAATGAACCTGCGAGCAATACCAGCAGTAGCGTGGTCACTGGTATGGCCTCCATTGCTGGACAGATCAAAGGTTATACGTCAGATGAATAGACACCTGCAGGTCTGAAGGCAGTGAAGCGGCAACCCCACGATCAGATTTACCTGTGTAACGCATAGAACGCGAGCCAGGGGAAATTTCAACTACTGACAGTCAACATGGGAATTATCGGACGGATGACCAGATGGTAAACTATACACGCACTGCAAACGGTAGAAGAAACGTTGATCGACGAAGGGAAAGATGGAGAGAGGATGAAAAAAGAACAAGGCTGCAACTGTTAGAACCCAGTTGCTAATCACAATAATCTTGATCGTGATGTCCTTAAAATCAAAATATGGCGTATCCGAAATTTCCCTAATAATATATGCGTTCCTCTGCAGTATTACGTAGCGTAGAGTCGCAATTTGGTACCGACTTTCCCAGACATCCTATCTGTCCGATATTCAAGGGTCAAGAAATCCACGAAGACTTCTTGACTTCTTGACCCTTCAAGTTGCGACCGATAGGTTTTCCCGAAACGTCGATACAGGATTACCACTCTACGCTACGTAATAACCTAGAAGAGCACAGATATCATCTACGTCGAGGCGGAAGCCTGAAATTACGCATAGTACCTTCCCTAATGTTTTCGCTCTGAACCCTGGCGTGGTGCTCCTTCACGAATGGATAGCTTAAATTATAAATTTGTCCACTGCAACTGTCTCGAATTCTGACGCAAGCTGTAAAGCGGCAGTACTGGCAGTGGATGGTGACTCAGCTGACTATTTACACATTTTTGAAAGTTTATAAAAGGTTTATACTGAAAACTGTACTGCTTCGGTCATTATCCAGTCACGATTGAGCAACTTGAGAAATTAAGCTGTGACAGTGTCGAGTATCAATGTATTTTATGGGGTCGACTTAGAGTCTCCGCCTACTCCGAAACTTTATGTCATTACTAAGCAAAACTGACTACGTCGTGACTAGAAACTCTCGAACAATGAGAGAAGTCAATCTATCACATCCCAAACAAATTTCTCCAGAACGCGATTCTTTCAGAATTTCCGAACAACCAATCAAATTTAGTCAGATTCTTGAGCAAATTACAGTGAGTTTGTCTCATTGGGGATGCAAATACGCTCGCGTCTAAGTTACCCATTATTATGTCACGCATGGAGCCTCGCCCCGTTGTAAGTTAGTAGCTGCAAACCCACTCAAAAGAGTGGCACGTCAAAAGTGCCACTCGTTATTATTTCTAACACAAAAATTTACATCGGCACCAAAGTCAATACATATGTGTAATATATATTAATGAAAAAACTCTGAACTCCTACAATATTTCATAGAAATCGAACAAATTACAACCTTTACCACTGGCTGTAGCAGAAGGAATAAAACAACAAACAAGGGCTGTATCTGGGTACAACGGTAAGGAAAGCATCGATAGTGAAAAATTAGCAGCAAATCAGTGCACATAGGCTTATTTGACTAACTGACACATTCAGAGCGCTCCCTCTTAAACGAACAGTCATGTCTACCACAAAGCAATTAGCTACGGCAAAATAAAGGAGAAAATAAAAACGTTGGAGAAAATTTAAAAAAAAAATTGATAGAAGTCAAAACTTACTGACTCAGGTCACACGTAAAGAAATTATATAAGATTTATTTACTTGTTACTATTTTTAATAAAATACAAATGAGCCTCAATTGTTGGTACAGGAACCCAAATTAACGGCACAGGTTACATTACCGAAATTAAAAAGTGTTACTGGCATAAAGGCCAGACTAATATAGCATGAAAGGAGCAACAGCCTTCGTCAGACCCGCCTCTTCGCCGAAATTACGAAACAGATGGGTAACCAATTTCGTACTTGAGTGTAAAATACGGAAGTCGGTACGACAGTAATGTCTCCCATTTTTCCTCAGAAACTTCAATTACAATTACAATGAAATTTATGTATGTCATGTGTGCTTCCTTTACAAAGTTGAAATTATTTTTTCAGAAAGCGTCCTTCACTATCAGCACAATTACTGCACCCTTCAGTGAGACCCTGTAAGCCGTCCGCCTAGAACACTTTGCTGAAGCATCGCAGCCCTTCATGCACGCTGTGTTTCAGCTCGTCGCCGCCCGCAAAACGGCGTCCTCGGGGTACAACCTTAAGGAGCCCCAAAAAAAAAAATGGAAGTCGGACGGTGTTACATGGGGACTGCACGGAGGACCAGGGACAGACGTTTCAAGGTGCAGACTGCCATTGGTAAAGTCGTGGCTAGCGTCTTCTGGGACAGTGATGCACTCCAAGGACGTCGTTTTGCCGACGACGACGATCTGAAACGCAGAGTGTATCAAAAGATCCGACGCTTCAGCACAGAGTTTTACGCGACCGGCATAGAGTGTCTCATGCACAGGTGGAAAAAGTGTGTTGACAAAGAAGGAGATTACTAAATAGTCTCAACTTTATAATCAATAGACCCAAGATATGCGTAAATTTCGATATTACTGTAATTATAGTTCCTGCCAAAAAACATGAGGCATTACTGTCGTACCGCTCTTCTTACTTCGTTGAGCAACTTTGGTCTTTATCTGCCCAGAACAAAACATTTTATTAGAAGATGGAATCAAATTTTATCACGTTTTCCAAAGGCTCGACGTAGAAATGTGGTTAAACGATATAGAACGCAAATTTTGCAAACATAACTGTGACTTTTATGTGAATACTTGTGTGTGTGCGTATGTGTGTATGTGTGCGCGCGTGTGTGTGCGTAATATTTTACAAGCTACAAATAAAAATGCTTCATAGCTACACAGCAATTTATAACAGCTTTGAACAAAAGAAACTTATCTGCCATAAATTAATATGAAACAAAAAAGCAAAATACCACAGAAAAAATTTCGAAGATATAAACAGATATACTACTCTAGCAAGCACTCTTATTTCTGCTGAATTAAAACTAACAAGAATGATCCGCATGGTTTTGTAGGTGACTGTCTAACTTCAGAAGAAACATTCTATACTGACGATGGAAGCATCAGATTCCTTCCAAACTTCTGTAAACATCAATAAAACTACACATCATAATTACCCACAAGACACAAACTTCAAGCACCTGAGTATCCGCCCAATATTAATTAGTATAGCAAAGTTCTGCACACGTTTCTCTCGTTTATAATGAAGGCAGCATCAGGTTCCAAAATGTCTTTACATGTCTCTCAAATTTTCGCAGCACACAGACCGCGGAAAGGTCATACAAGAACACACACGTGCTTCAATTATTACAAGCTAGAGTTTATGTCAGCTGTCAAAGACATGAGTCTAAAAACCACATTAGAAACTTCGTAGAAATCTTAAAACTGAAGTATACAACTGCAATATCTAACACCTAAAACGTACAAGTTTAGTTTTAACCTTTAAAAGCCTAGCGGTAACTTTACATACCACCAGGTTTAGCATTAAAAAATTCTACGTGGTGCCCACATTGCGTTTATGTGTTTTGTACGGATCTCAGAACAAACAGCAACTTTTGCCTTATAAAACATTAAGAGACTGGTTTTTATAACCGAAGTAGAGAGTGTTTACAGCGCGGTACGCGCTGAGTCCTTATATAAAAGAGACACGCTTCGTCTTTAAAGGGTTAATACACTGCAGGACATGTGTTAAATCAGCAATCAGATAGTGACAAGAGTTATCAGGAAGTAGAGACAGAGGTCAGATGCTAAGGCATACTGTAGTCGGAGGAAAATATATTCAGAGAGTTTGTAAAGCTAGAATGGTATTCAACACGTTAAATCTGTACATATCAGTCATCAATAACTGCGAAGTAGTCCTTCGTGGTGCTAAGTGTAGTGTTATTTCTTACGACGATATCGACAACACTGGCTCCAACACACCATTAACCCTTTAAAGACGAAGCGTATCTGTTTTATATAAGGACTCAGCACGTACCGCGCTGTAAACACTCCACTTCGGTTACAAAAACCAGTCTCTTGATGTTTGTAAGGCAAGAGTTGCTGTTTGTTCTGAGATCCGTACAAAACACATAAACGGAATGTGGGCATTACGTAGAATTTTTTAATGTTAACCCTTTAAATACGAAGCGTATCTGTTTTATATAAGGACTCAGTGCGTACCGCGCTGTAAACACTCTCCACTTCGGTTATAAAAACCAATCTCTTAATGTTTTATAAGGCAAAAGTTGCTGTTTGTTCTGAGATCCGTACAAAACACATAAACGCAATGTGGGCACCACGTAGAATTTTTTAATGTTAAACCTGGTCGTATGTAAAGTTACCGCTGGCTTTAAAATGTTAAGTCCCTAAAAGATTTCATTATGCTTCAACAACAGAAATGGTAAGTGCCCTTAACTTCTCACTTTCAAACCTCCAAACCATGGTGCAAAGGCTGGTATAAACTGTCTCGAACGCTGCAGATCGTGACACTGAATGCGGACGGCCTAAAACGTCAATAACGAAGGGGTGGAAGAAAGAAACGTTCACGAAAAATCTATGCTAGAATGCGTCTCACCCCTTAAGTCAATTAAAATTATTTTTCGGAGTCGCGTGCAACATTATATTGTTTTGTGTCTGATATATTTCAATACTGCGATTACTGTTTCTATTGAGCACTGTTACTGGTAGTTTAATTGGGGTTTATCATGTTATGTGTAAAGTAATTTTTATCATAATTATACTGATTTATTGATATTTTCCTCTGCCCATATCAGAATGATTACACGCCAATGAAAAAAAGAGAAGAAAGGAGAAGCGTACTATTATGGAGAGCAGCCACGCCTAGTGGTGAGATACACAGGCACGTAGCTTCTAACAATGTGAACCACTTCCCGTGCACTGCTGAAATCACGGAAGTATAGCAGCGGAAACTGGAACTATTCACTCACGCAATCTCTGCAGTGATTTCTTCACTACGTTTAACTCTTGTTTCTAAAATGCCATATCTATAAACCTCACCACTCTGCGTCACTGCGGTACTGTTCCTATATACACAACAGTAAGGCGAACATCAAATATTAATTTATGGTTTCCAAATGTACAGAATTAAACACGCATAACCTAAAGAAGCTCAACGTGAACTAACAGCCCTTATTGAAGAATGTCTTACATGATTTTTTGGTGAAAGACTGTAAGCGATTTCGTATAATTTTATGCCGAACTTAATGTGTTCCATGTCCGTGCACCGTACTATACGAAATATTAAACACCAACTGACGCACCAACATATGTATATGAAATCTTTATTCGTAAGAGTCTCCTAAATGTTTCGACCCTGCTGGGCGATCTTCAGGGAGAATAATATTGATACACTATGGTTGCGTCTACACAGTTAAGTGTGAATGTGCCCTAGGGCACATTCACACTAGGGCACATTCACACTTAACTGTGTAGACGCAACCATAGCGTATCAATATTATTCTCCCTGAAGATGGCCCAGCAGGGTCGAAACATTTAGGAGACTCTTACGAATAAAGATTTCATATACATATGTTGGTGCGTCAGTTGGTGTTTAATATTTCGTATAGTACGGTGCACGGACATGGAACACATTAAGTTCGGCATAAAATTATACGAAATCGCTTACAGTCTTTCACCAAAAAATCATGTAAGACATTCTTCAATAAGGGCTGTTAGTTCACGTTGAGCTTCTTTAGGTTATGCGTGTTTAATTCTGTACATTTGGAAACCATAAATTAATATTTGATGTTCGCCTTACTGTTGTGTATATAGGAACAGTACCGCAGTGACGCAGAGTGGTGAG
>BLKM01012018.1:4707028-4802028 GCA_013340265.1 Coptotermes formosanus
GGTGCATTAGTTCGTGTTTATTATTTCATACTAAACTCCCACACATTATTACGTGGTAAGAAATACAACAGCCCTTTCAGAAATATTTATTCACTGTCACTGATCAAATAAAATAATGTATCTAGTAAAAATTACGACTGTTGGCACTGAGAGGCCATGAAGCTGTATATCTTATTTTAAGATCTTTAACTTAATTCTACAGCACTTTCCAGAATGGAAACTACACCCCCGAATCATTCCACCATCCCTCACGGATATTCGGACGTTTTTAATCTGTAATTTATAATAAAATCAGAGGATTAACGCTCCACAGAAATTCTCGCAAAGAGCTCTGTTGTTTTTGTGGGACATTTAAAGACACTGTGTCAATGGGAAGTATTAGGAATAAGACGATATTAGATTTACAGAGTTTCTATAAAATTATCTCTGGAAGGAAGGGAAGAGGCACTAAAAATTTCAGGCCATGTAGCAGCTTGGAGAGATAAGACTTTACATATGCAGATTGGAAGTTAAATTTCATCATTAGGGAAAACCGGCTTGGTGACAGAAATGTCTAAAGAAGATTAATCATATAGACAGAATTGCGATATGTTCATACAACCTGCTGAATACATCTTAAATCCGCAAATACGCACTTATTACACTCATGCATTTTTCATACATTGAAATGGGTTTCATCTTTATCCATAAATCTAACGACACGATGTGTCACAGCAGTCCTTTAAGAACACCACCACCTCTATCTTTTAATGATTATTGCTGTCCATAAAATTACGGGACAAAATAATGTTGTACATTTCAGTCAAAATTAAAACGTTCATGTTATTTAATCGCAATGCCGTGTCAACATGCATTCTTAACGTCAGCATTAGGCAAGAATACATGATGAGATTAACCATCCAAAATGCACACTTCCGGGAAATAAATATTACTTGCTGCTTAAGGGACTAGGTGAAATAAGAGCCCTTACGAGCGCGCTTTAGAAGATGAAAATTCTTGCTGCTGTTGGAAACAAATATCCGACAGCCCACGCCACAGCAGATCGTTACACTGATGAGTTAGCTCGCATCTCTAATATTTGATTTGTTTTAAATTAGAGTCGAACTCGGTTATAACATCATGAAAGGGACTGAATAGTTTGTGTCGTTATAAAGGAGTGTTGTTATAACCGAGCAGAATAATGTTATTGTTAAAAGTGAGGAATTAATTGGTGCCATACAATATATGACCTTATAGACGAGATGTCGTATAAACCGACGTCGTTAAACCGGGTTCGACTGTATTTTAATTTATATTAATTACAATTATGGAGTTGGCGTATGTATTTCCCTCGACAACAAATTCTCACAATAGCACGTGGCCTCCGGCCCCCCCCCCCGCACACTCTTCTCGTCTAAGTTGGTCGTGCCTTTGCAAAAGTGCCGCTGGCTCTGTGTGACATTACAGTCACAGAACCATAGGCTGGCTCCGTAAGGGTAAGGCAATTTCACTGCCTCCGCTTTGGAAGGCATGCATATTGAAACGTCAATATTTTAAGCATATCACTATCCTGGCGGATACCATCTAGATACTTCGCAGAAGTGTCGCTTCAACATGTTTTCAGTAAACTGAATCTTTAGTTTGTAATTTAATGTGTCCCATGTCCGTGCACTATATCAAACAAAAACACTAATCACCAACAAATGCACAAAGATAGTTTTTTCATCAATCGTAACACATTCCTACACTTTTCGACCCTGCTGGGTCATCTTCAGGGAGAACTTTTTTGTTATCATTACACATCATTGTTGTTTTTGGAGGCGTGAACTCTCCGCGGTCCGCACGCCTCCAAAAACAACGCAGTACACAGTCAACAGCACATTCTCACTCAAATATAAAGTGCAACCCTAGTGTAACGGAAACGAAAAGTTCTCCCTGAAGATGACCCATCAGGGTCGAAATATGTAGGACAGTTCAGGCCCGGACCACAGAGAGTTCACGCCTCCAAAAACAACGCAGTACACAGTCAACAGCACATTCTCACTCATCTGTAAAGTGCAACCCTAGTGAAATGGTAACGAAAAGTTCTCCCTGAAAATGACCCAGCAGGGTCGAAACATGTAGGAGTGTGTTACAATTGATGATAAAACTGTCTTTGTCTTTTAGTCGGTAGTCAAAACACATGTTCCTCAATTACAGGAACATATTTATCAGCTCGTAAGCCTGTATTTTGAAGTGCCACTATGTTCGAAAATGTACACGGAAATATGGCCCATACGAGTAATAAAAGCTACAGCATCCAAACTTTTATTTGTCGCGAATCAGTGTGGGATATTGAAACATGGATACGGCTTACTAACCTAAAATTGTGTTTATTGTGAAATTAATCTTCAATGGGAGAACAAACACAAAGATTCAACCTTTTTTTTTTTTAATTTATCCGCTCACCTCTGACTAGTACCAGGTCCGATTTATCACTTGTCGCTTACTGAAACACTGGGTCGATTACGTGCAAATTATGCTATTGTACTTCCCAGTACATTCCAGATAATCTCAGACTTTCTTTTCTACGTCAAAAAAAAATGAATCGCAATGCTTTTATATAATTAGTGTGCAATACTTGTGGCAGGAGGCTGTCGTAGGAAATAACTGTATACCTTAGACCATCCCTGTCTTATTTGTTTTGAGTTTCTCGCGGTACGCTCCTTCTGAATCAAAAATATCTTGACACAAGATCGAATGACCCCAGTGCTTTGAAAACAAAAACCAATAATAAAAGGAACGTTACCTGTTTCAAGCTTTCATTTTACAAAAACCAGAAGGAAAAAATTATTTTACGAAACGTGACGTAGGTAGAAAGACAGCATTAAAGAACTCGTTAATGAAGAAGTGTGATATTGTTTGGAATTCGTGTATCTAGCTCAGCATAGGCGACAAGTGTGGCTTGTTTAAAACACGATTACCAAGCACTGTGTTCCACAAGACGGACAAAACTCCTTCACTACTAGGAGAATCACTGTATTTGTTGCAGGTATATGAATAAAAACATACACGTCAACTACATCAACTCATTAGCAACAGCGTTATCACTGAGAAAACAGTGATTCATTACGGAATAACGTGAGAGTGTCAAGTAATACTCGTACGTCATTCGTTTCATTACCGAAATGCAAGGGATTGGGGTTGACTTGTTTCAGGCTGACTTGTGACGGATATCACCAGTGCCTTTTTTGTTTGTTTAAAGAAAAAAGGATGTCCGTAGTATATAAATTGGATACACAAAATTTGCCAAAACTCATACCTTAACAGCTGGTGAAGTTAAAATACCACCTTCTTTCGCATTAAAAGTAAAAAAAAAACAAAGAAAACTGGACATCAAAACACCCACCTAAAAATAATCCGCGCTCCGATAATATCTGGAAGATTTAGTCTATTTTGACACTGCAGTGGAATTAGCCCATCTCACATGGTGGGAAATGTTATGTAGACTTGCACATATGGTCATGTATATGAAAGTTTTAAGCATAATGGTGCTTAACACGGATATCTGTCCCAAAATACGGTAGATTGTTTGGCACAGTACGACTGAATACAAAACGTGCGTTATATCGGATTGTAAACTTCTACCGCAATTCAGAGATTTACTAGATTTTACGTACAAATTCGGTGATTTGAGAGTCGCCGCAGATTTCAATGACGTATTTAAAACCATCGATTGGATTTCTATGCATTTGAATTTTTTCTAGAGAATGCCGACTGGTTGTCATATTTCCATCATTAGAGCAAATGTACGCTTTCGTTACAAAAATCAATATAACATAAATCAGGTAAAATATTCAGTGATAAATGATACAGATGTATTAAAAAGCTACTACTAAAAGCTTCCAGGGAAATTTTCAGCTTCTGCCGATTTGGTTTCTGTTGGCCTCAATCCGTGCGAATGGCATGACATATACACATACTAATCTTCTGAAATATAGGAATGAAGCCTTCACATATTAAATTATTTATATGATCCAAAACTACAGGGAGCTCTTGGTCGCTAATATTTATTTTATAACGCAATCTGTGTTGCAGACTAAAAATTCGATAAAAAAATAAACTGGAAGGGATTAAAGGGATGGCCTATTTGATGGAGCATCCCTACATTTTCCTGAGGGTTCTGAATAAAACCAAGAAATTCTCTAAGAGGATAGATCATGTTACGGCCAAGATTTGAGCACCAAAACTTCTTCTACCGCTCCTCCAAACTGCCTGGTTTCTTCGTCTCAAAATAATAAGCGACCAAGGATCGTAATTAAACCATGTTGCAGCTGCGGTGCTAAACTGCTAGGCGAGATTTTGGCAGTGGGTTTATATTCGCGAGCATGACATACTTACCTCTGTAAAATAATTCCTAATGAATTTTCGCCATTTAAAGCAGAACTAATTGCTGCCAACCTGCCTTTATAGTATCTAATCAGTTCAAGTATTAAAAACATTTTTATCAGATTTGACGGCAACATTCAGCGCTATAAAAATTGGTTTACCTCTTTTCAGATAATTCTTAAGAAAGCAACACATGTTATAAAGAAACTACGTGTAGACAGCTCCATTACTTTCCAGTTTATATCATCATTTGTTTGCCTATTAGGAAAAGAAAGAAGAAGCGACTTGCCAAAACAATAGCAGCACGATTGAATGTAAATACGAACCCCTCTAATCATCTCAAAATTTCCCAAAAGGAAAAGCTCAAAGAATAGGAAAAACTACAGAAAATTGGAGCTATTGATATAAGGCCGGAGTAGCCTTAGTGACTAAACACAAAAGAAATCTTGCCTCTAGAATAACACGCAACCAATAATATTTGTAAGCAGGGAGAAGCTTTCTTTCCGGACTGTCAAGTGTCAAATATACGGAAATCCACCAGTATGTATATTGTACAGTCACGACAGGACAGCAGAAACACTTCACTTCCAAATCATCAGCACCATTTAAAAATTCATCTGTATAAGCTACATTAATTACTCTTTTCAAACCACGGTGAAATGACTTTAATAATTTATTTTATCTAAATCATACGTCGACATGCACTGGGCTGGACATCAAATTCAACCGTTGTACGTTATTAGGCCCTGACTACATCACTGAAATGAGTAATTCTGACTTTTGGAAAGCGGTTTAAAAACGGGTTGTCCAACACTTTATAAAATTATCTACGTCAAAAATACAACTCTGTGTGTGTGTGTGTGCGTGCGTGCATTTTAATGCATTTGCTACGATTTTGTTTGCTTCAAATTTTAAATGTTTGGTTCATAATTTCTCAAGCAATCAATATCAAAATTTAATCCAAAAATTATTAAAAATTTTAGGCCTCCTGAGAACCATTAAATTAGACACGTAATTTTTGCAGATGTCTACGGCAATGTACACGCCCAAAATGTTTCCTTTAATTTATATTTACATGTTATGTAAAATTAGGTTAGGTAAAATTAACTAGTATTTTGTCGGACTTTCCATTTAATTCACAATATTTAGACTTAGAGCTATCGAAATACTGCCTCATGCATGGACTTTGGTAATTGTTATCCACAAGAAGTAAATTTGCACATTTCAGTCGAAAGTTTAATAACGCCATCATTCTTAGGAGATACGGAAAATACATAAGAAGCAAACTCGCCAGCAATTCACGGAGACCGCCAAAAAGCGATACGCCAGGCATAAAGAATACGCAATTCGTATAGACACAGCGAGCTGAATGACATTTTTATAAAACTTATAAACTAAAATATAAGCAACTTACCGGCCTAAGATCTTCCCTGCATTGCTTTTGTCTAAAACTAAGAATTTGTTTTACGAAGAAGAGGTATTGTTGTACCCTTGCAAACTCACCTGAAACAAAAAGAGAAAAACACGATTAATTCCCATGATTCACCACATTTTCTAAAGCACTACATGCTTGTTATGCCTTACCAAATATTTCACGATATTTGTGGGCAATACCAAACAAAGCAAAGCGTTGTTCTCAGTTCCGAAAGTACGACTACTTGATCATTCTGCAGCCTCGCATCAAATAAAGCGACCATTATTCATAGTTTTCCATCTGACTTACACAGCATCTGTGGGGAAACCCGTTTCCGTACTTTAAAGTAAGTCACGTGTTCTCTCTCTTCTGCTTGAATTAAAGCACAAGAGGCACGCAACATTTTGGCCAGAGAAAATGAACACAAGAGACCTAGCCTGGATAGGACAAACTTATTAAAACCTAATTTCAGGCACACAGTGTTTCTAACTTCGAACTGAATTTACCTTATTCAGGTAAGATACCCTTCCGATTTTAAGAGAAACAGTGAAAAAATTTAGGATTCCACAGACCAAGTACTTCGCTTGATGAAAAACAATAGTTTAATCTTTTCATCCGAAGTATATGAAATACAGTTACATCAAACAGACGTGTAATTAAGTGAAGACTTCAAGGTAGAAACCACAAGTGGGCTTTTATTGTCACATGTTTTGTTTCAAGCCTTTCAAAGTAAGATTACTAGCACGGGCAAGCAAGTCATAGTTGTCGCTAGTTGTCAGCATCGCAACAGACTTTCGCTATGGCCAACGCTGTATCCAGACGGGGTTCCCCTAATGCCTCTCTGTAGCAGTAATTTTCAAATTATGGACGTCCTGCCTCTGCAACAACAGCTGTAGCCATGCTTTGTCATGCACCGATGTGGGGAGGAAACTGTGACAAAGATCCCAGGCGTTCTTTCTACAAAGTTAAGAAGGAATGTACCACTACGGAGTAGGAGAAAATATAAAAATAATATATTTCGAAATTTTACTATTGTGTTCCACATTGACAAGTTAAACATTTACATTCTTAGCGTCGAAATTAAGGTAAAGGTATTGTACAATATTTTATATTCATATACAACAACAAATAAATAAATAAATATTTAGTTAAACAAATAAATAAATACAATTATCAAACATTTAATTTTCAACTGCAATATTAATCTATCATAATTCGCATTTGAGGAACACATCAATTTCGATCACAGTATGATTTACAATTTTCATAAAAACAAATTGGTAGCTACAATATAAGATCCAAAAAACAGTTCGAATAATGTTTCCTTGTCAAAATATAAAGCGACTTTTCTTCGTTTTTTGAACCTTCGTCAAGGTAAGGCAATTAACTAAATAAATCCGTCTACATTTTAATTATGTACGCCTCGCAGGCCGTTTTGTTTTACATATTAATAAAATGGCAAGCCGGTAAATATTTTGCATTTGAAATTCTATGTGCCTGCTGGTTCCAAAAATAAATATTGTGAAAAAAAATGGGTAATTGCTTACGTGTTTCTGTAACTGAATGACAACAATTCATATTTTCTTGAATATGTAGATCATACAGAAAGGGTTAGGTGGTAAGCAGACCACATAGTACATATCCGTCTATTAACCCTATCACTACACAATCGCAACTGTAAAGGTAATGACGTTAGCACCACACGGTTGTAAACTAATGGTTACCAGAATTTATAGCTTCAAAAAGACTGTCCGTATTGTACTGCACCAGACAAGGCAGTTATGGCCAGTAAAGCAAGGTGACTATCGGACATTATAGTTTCATCTTGTACTGACTTGCCCCTAATTTACACTTTTACTTGTTATTGCCTGTTGCTGCAAAATCCATGACACAGACTTGACTGAGAAACATACCGCGAAATTGTCGGAACAAACAGTAATTTTGTTAAAAAAATGTTGTTAAAACCCAATTTGTGATATTTATTCCTTTCTACGGTGTCTACTAAAAGTACTGTGTGATGTAGAGTAATGTCACACGATATCATGGATAGCCAATAAGCAGGAATTATTTTGTGCGATATAAAATTCAGTTTGCTCATGAATTCAACGGATTCCTATCACCGTCATATTTGAAAGTGGTCCAACGTGCGTCGAACTTTTCAGGGAGTTTCAGTTCCACCAATGTCACGGGCGGTTAGTCGCCAGCCTCACACTGCGTTGCCTCGGGATCGGTCCCTGGCCAGTCCACGTGGATATTCTTGCGGACGAAGGGGCATTCTAACAGAGCTTTGCTTTGACCGAGTGCTTTATAATTATCCACTCAATTATAGTCTGCTATAGTCTTCGCAGTTGACATAGTTGTTAAATAACAGGCTTAAAATAAATAGTCACAGATTATTTTGTTCTTCGTAATTTCGAATATAATGACAGTTTTTATATATTTATAAATTTATTTTATCTTTAAAAGTAAGACGTCACGGTCCAGAAATACACATCTGTTTAAACAAATTTATCTATAAAACGGGAGTGCTGGCTTGCAGATTTTTTAATTCATATACTGCTTGTGTGCGATTAGTTTTCTCTATCACTTTCTACTCATATATGTCTTGAGTGTACTGAGTTATGTCTACACATATTATTCTTTACATACCAGTGTTATACGTCAACACCCATCACAAGAATATACCGCCCAAACGTTTCGAGTAAATTCATAAATTACGAAAAATAACATATAAAAACTCACACGTATTTTTCTCTTCGTAGAGAACATACTTCATATGACGTTTCTGCAGTAATTATAACACATCTAAACATATACGAATCATACAAAACTAGTAAATATTAGCCGGAAGGGAATTAAAGCCCCTAAACATTGCTTTAAATAGAGTCGGTGTCTGGCGAGTATCTACACTTGATGAATTTACAAAGCCGTCAGATTCTGTGGCAACATTTATACTGCAAACTTTGCAATAAAACTAAAGATGATTATTCCTAACTTTATGGAAGTCGTCTTCATTGCACAGGGATTAAACATTTGCAACAGCCTTGTTAACGATGTGCGACCAAAAATAGAGGCAGTTCATGCTGGCTGACGGTAAATTTTAAGTTATGAATTTTATTTAAAATGTGACTGCCCCTGATGCCATTTCATCCATGTAGGGTATTTATTTCCATAAAACAGATCTAATTATCCTCCCCGTTGTCCTTACTACATTCATGGTGAGATGTTACATGCACACCGAATTTATGTGGTCTTCCTCCATGCAATCGACTTTTAATTAAGACAGCTTTGTACGTCAAAAAATAATACCCTGTATCACTATGCGATTTCTATTTTAATTCAAAATTAAATGAAAGAAAAAACCTTGCATGAAAAGGGAACAAACACTATTAAACTCATTTGTCTGCTATTTTTGTCTAATAAATCCATCAGATATCAAAGCCTTTCATGTACAGAGCTGAAAAGAATGCACACATTTAATACCAGTCTCCGTCTACCCAGAAAAGGAAGATGCTAGTGGAACAAGATAACTTATATTAAGTCGACACCAAAACTTTTCAAATGGCAACTATTACTGCAAGAATTCACAGAATTTATAAACACTAATCTGCATTCACTTAAAAAAGAAACTGATTTACTCTAAAAAAGAGCAAACTATTAACGAAAGAAAGAAAAACTGCGTGATTGTTGGATGTACAGAATAAATACATCACACATACGTGCATAGAAAGTGTTAATTCAGTACACTGGATGTGATGCTGGATTAAATATAAACAACCCTATATTCGACAACATGTTGTGAAAACAAATTTGCCAGAAACGTGTACACAAAACAGTAATTTTGCATAAGTATTCTAGAATTGCTTCTTCTCTTCTTAACTTCTAACACACAAGGTCGTCTACGGCTTGGCTTCACGAATGGATAAAATTATAGTCTCTTTAATTTTTTTCACTCTTATGAAATGTCACATGCGCTACCTCGATACTGCTACAGGTACTGCTACAGATAGTGCTACAGATATTGCTACAGATATTGCTACAGGTACTGCTACAGATACTGCTACAGGTACTGCTACAGGTACTGCTACAGATATTGCTACATGTACTGCTACAGGTACTGCTACAGATATTGCTACAGGTACTGCTACAGATATTGCTACAGATACTGCTACAGGTACTGCTACAGGTACTGCTACAGGTACTGCTACAGATATTGCTACAGATACTGCTACAGATACTGCTACAGATACTGCTACAGATACTGCTACAGATATTGCTACAGATACTGCTACAGATACTGCTACAGATATTGCTACAGATATTGCTACAGATATTGCTACAGATACTGCTACAGGTATTGCTACAGATAGTGCTACAGATAGTGCTACAGGTACTGCTACAGACAGTGCTACAGATAGTGCTACAGGTACTGCTACAGATAGTGCTACAAGTACTGCTACAGATAGTGCTACAGATAGTGCTACAGGTACTGCTACAGATAGTGCTACAGATACTGCTACAGATACTGCTACAGATAGTGCTACAGATACTGCTGCAGATAGTGCTACAGAAAAGTTCTATACTTTACCGTAACATAAAACACAGTAAAATAATTTGATGAAGAGTATCAAAAGACATATGTCGATGTATTTCAAACCCCTTATAACTAGAATAAAACGCTACACGAATTTATATTCAGCAGTCCACTGAATCATACACGTCAAATATTTTATAGGTGGAAAATGGTAATTTTACTACATACATGGCATAAAAAGAGTTACTTATCCATAACTTCTGAGTATAAATCAGATATATTGCCTGCGCTTCGTTGGTGGTTAAAAAACCCCTAAGTTAAATATAAAGTTCTGTGTTTGTCAGAATAAGCTTTCACGCAGCTTCCGGATTCAGTCAACAAAACAACAGACCTTTCCGGCGATTAGGTAAACAAGGTGCTCACAACGCGGTGCAGATGACGGTCTCGTATAGTTTTAAGTTGTAGCAGGAGTACAGATTACGCGCTAGCCCGCTCACATGGGCGGAGGCTTTCTCTGAAGATTTAGCACACTTGGGTCAACATATTGGCCAAAAACGACGTCGGTGCAGACCGCACCGCGCGCAGCACTGAATGCTGTTTCCTGGTTCCTGTTCACAACTGCATAATACTTCAGATGTTACTATACACACAGCCCGATTCAACATTACTGAAATCTGTGATTTTCTAACACAATGTATACGTTCCGTTTATTCTTCCCACAAATAGCGATTATTTCGCTATGCAGCATTAAATGACTGGTTTTTATAGTAGATACAGAAAAAGCGATGAGTCAAACACAACTACTTATGAATACAATAAATAGATTTCGTAATAAAGTAAGATGCACGTTTCGGCTTTTTAGTCATCAGTCTACAATAACAACATAAGGAAGAAATTTTGTGATAGCATTAACTTTTAAAGCCTAGCGGTAACTTTACATACCACCAGGTTTAACACTGAAAAATTCTACGTGGTGTCCACATTGCGTTTATGTGTTTTGTACGGACCTCAGAACAAACAGCAACTTTTGCCTTATAAAACATTAAGAGATTGGTTTTTATAACTGAAGTGGAGAGTGTTTACAGCGCGGTACGGACTGAGTCCTTATATAAAACAGATACGCTTCATCTTTAGAGGGTTAAAATCTGTCAGAAAGAAGGCTGGAAAAGAAGCCTCACATTGGCAGTACTTTACATAATTCATAATGGTCGTTAAAGTGGAATTAAAATGTTCGTAATTTAAATTAATTTTTTCGGTTCTCTGCTAATACAAGTCTGGAACGTCTTTCTCAAGTAACAATCCTGGCTATTCTAGATCCCGCAAAATCTTGTTACTGTAAATACAGAGTTTCTACGCTGGAAATAGATTGCCTTCCCTTTGCGGTACGAAAGAAATTTGTTTACAACTTTACCTACAACAAGGAAACAAAGTCTAAACCGAAATTATATCATGCAGTTAACTTGCGTTATAATGTTCTCGTACTTCCGCGTTCGTACGGAGCCGTTAGATGAAATACAAATAACGCCTTGCATCCTTAACAAACTGTTCACCCAGAGCTCAGAGGGAACGAATCACTGAGTACTGTGGTCGCCAACAGTGTTACTTTCTCTACATGAAAGACCGACTGCAGTAATAAGGAAGGCACTGCCACCGATAAAATATTTGGATGATCCAAACCTTATGAGCGAATATAAAATTTTGTACTGGTAATTCCCACATTACAGCGTAACGTTCAGCAAGAATTCTGTACGTCCTTTGAATGGCAGCTAACACTTATGGTGGTGGTGGTGGTGGTGGTGGTGGTGGTGGTGGTGGTGGTGGTGGTGGTGATGGTGGTGGTGGTGGTGGCGGCGGCGGTGGTGGTTGTGGTGTTACTGGCGGCGGTGGTGGTGGTGGTGGCGACAGCGCTGTAAGTGGTGGTTGTTTTGGCGTTAGTGGTGGTGGTTGTGGTATTAGTGGTGTTTGTAGTGGTGTTACTGGTGGTTGCGGAGATATTGGTGGTTGTGGTGGTGGTGGTGGTGGTGGTGGTGGTGGTGGTGGCGGCGGCGGCGGCGGCGGCGGCGGTGGCGGCTGCGTTAGTGGTGGTGGTTTTCGTGGCGTTAATGGTAGTGTTGGTGATAGTGGTGGTGGTGTTGCCGGTTGTGGTGGTGGTGGTGGTGGTGGTGGTGGTGGTGGTGGTGGTGGTGGTGGTAGTAGTTATTCTAAACTCAGCACTCACACTGGTATTCTCCATCACACAATGTGTATGTTGGACGAAATTCACAGCTTCAAGAAATCTACAGTCGTCACACTGCACATGTCGAGTGCTGGCTGCATGTTTAATTTGATCTTGTTTTCACGTTATTGGCAAATGTCGAGATCGAAACCTGAAAGCTTCCAAAAATATGCTAAGGCGGCCATAGCCTTCCCCATCTAAATTTATATATCTCATTCACTTGAAAAAGCGCGGCTAAATAAACAAATATGCCGATCACAGTGGCCGCGCGGTCTAAGGCGTGGATCTGCGGCCGCTCGCCTGCTGGGGTCTGGGTTCGAATCCCACTGGAAGCATGGATGTCTGTATCTTGTGAGTATTGCATGCGTCGGACTGATCACTTGTCCAGAGGAATCCTTCCTCGTGTGACGTGTCCGAGTGTGATCGTGAAGCCTCAATAATGGGGAGGCCCTCGTCTACCAGGGGCTGTGGTGGCCACGGGGAAAGAAAATAAATATGCAAGCAAGGAAACGTACCCTCTACGATTAAAACAACAGCATCCTGTATAATAGAACCAACATCCAAAAGACGCAGAAGTCAATGTTGAAGCGTTCAGCGCTCAGTGCGTTTCTTGCTTTCGCCGTTTTACAGTCGATACCTTCAGCTGATGTTTGGGTCTGCCAGACTGCGAGTATGCAGTGGCAACCCGCGTGTAATGGGCGGTGACCGGGTGACTTCCGGTGAGTCCAGGATATCCTGACCCTTAATGGATTGGCCTCGGGGTGAGTACGTCGGGAGGCAGCCATTATTGCGCTAATTAGCTTCACCGTAGTAAACGCTCCGATCTGCTCAAACCACCATCATCATCATCAGCAGCAGCAGCAACATAAGCGGATGCCGCCGTAACCTTTTAATACGTGTTTGCAAATCACAGGTTGGGCAATCAATCAAGGAGATGCAGGCTGCACAACTGGCACGGTCCGGCAAAGGACTTGCGCCGTGTTATCCATTAGTGATATTGAAGAAATGAGTCCAGATTTTGAATTGATTACACATGCATGTTGTTCGCTGGTCATGCGTCATTTGAGGAAACTCTCAATATCATAAACTTAACTGTAATTTTGTTTTTCCCATCTCATACTTCGTCGCATTACAATTTGAACCACAAATTTTGTATAACGTTCCTGTTTTCAGGGACCCATTAACCGCTTTACACAAACTCCATCAAATACACGTTTCCTTTCGTAGTCCTTACCTCTTCTACCTACTCACAGTAGGTGTCGAGGTTTCTGTTTTTCACTTGATCACACTGAAACACACAACAGTCGGTAGGACTCCTCTGCACGAGGGATCGGCACATCGCAGAGACCTCTACATCACAACACAAACATTGTACAAGAGACAAATATCCATGCCCCTGCTGGGATTCGAACCCACATTCCCAGCAAGCGCTCGGCCCCAGACCTACGCCTTAGACCGCGTGGCCAGTGGGACATCAAATAATGCAAGTGGCGTGTAACCGACTGGACTGTTAAGTTACGTACACATTTCACCGCTAACATTACACGCATGTAAAATGGAATGAATTTGTGTTTTATAGGGGAAATAAAATAAAATAAATATATTGATACATACGGGATTCGAGACCCATACGACGGTGAATAATGAGACTGACGTATGCTAGGATGTAAGGTCGACCATGTAGTCTGGTACAATTGTCATATGGTAGCGTTTGACAGGAATTGCTCACATTTGGTTCCTGCTACCCTTCTACCAGACTACACGGTGTTACTTTCCATAATATAGCTACATTAGTGTTAAAGATCACGTCATAATAGCTTGTCCTCGAATGAAATGCACCATGTCATATTCCACACATACAATCTTTGTGTGCCATAGACTGTTTTTAGTCGCGTTCACAAAATGGTAAAATCGGCTCTACTACCTTTGTTGTCTGTCCTTCCATCCGTCTGTCCACCTCTCCGTCCGCATAGAACAACTTCGTTCCCACTGAAAGGATTTTAAGGAAATTTGATATTTCAGTATTTTTCGAAACTCTGCCGCGAATATTCAAGTTTAAGTAAAATCTGACAAGAATAACAGATACTTTGCTCTAGGATCTCTATACATTTATGATAGTATCTCGCTGAATTCTTCTTAGAATGAGAGATGTTTCAGACAAATGTACAGAAAATCAAAACACATGCTTTATGTTCAGTAACTTCTTTTCGAAAATCGTGCCGTTTATGATACAATGTTGAACACCATGGTACAGCCAGGCAGTCCATATATGACAATATAATACGGCGCATGCGCATTCCATGCTGGATAACAGGCTGCAGAAACACATTCAGAATACGTGTTAACCTTTTAAAGGCTAGGGATAACTTTACACAAGACCAGGTTTAACACTAAAAAATTCAACGTGGTGCCCACATTGCGTTTATGTGTTTTGTACGGATCTCAGAACAAACAGCAACTTTTGCCTTATAAAACATTAAGAGACTGGTTTTTATAACCGAAGTGGAGAGTGTTTACAGCGCGGTACGCATTGAGTCCTTATATAAAACAGATACGCTTCGTCTTTAAAGGGTTAATTGTTGTTTTTGCACGGCAACAATGCTTATGCAAAGGTGCCTGAATGTTACTTTATACGTACTTTTTCTTGTCTTGTTTTCATATTAAATTTGCAAAGCGGTGCTTGTTACGGAATATTTTCAGAAAACTAAGTTCATATTTCATTCAGTTCTATGTTCTACGCACAAATCTTAAAATGCAAATGGCCTTCAATTTATGTTTCATGCTATGCTAACTACGTAAGCCTGACAGATGGTGTCCCTACGATTGCCAGCTTGGTTGCCTACCGAGCTATAAATCTCCAGTGCACGCTTCCAAGATAACTTGCGTCTTAATTGTGTAGTGCTGAAACAGTGGAATAATGTTTAATTTTGTAGTGTAACACTGACAAAGTTCTATCGTTAACGTTTTAAAGCCTAGCGGTAACTTTACGTACCACCAGGTTCAACATTACAAAATTCTGCATGATGCTCACATTGCGTTTATGTGTTTTGTACGGATCTCAGAACAAACAGCAACTCTTACCTTATATCTCATTAACTGATTGGTTTTTATAACTGAGGTGGGGAGTGTTTACTGCGCAGTACGAACTCAGTCCTTATATAAAACAGATTACCTTTCGTGATTTATTTTATCTTCATTTTCCTTGGTTGGGGCAGCGCAGCAAGTATTATTCAACTAATGAGACATTTAATTTAGAAAGGGCAAGAACACATCGCTATGGATTGTAACATCCTTGCATTTAACCCTTTAAACACGAAGCGTATCTGTTTTATATAAGGACTCAGTGCGCACCGCGCTGTAAACACTCTCCACTTCGGTTATAAAAACCAGTCTCTTAATGTTTTATAAGGCAAAAGTTGCTGTTTGTTCTGAGATCCGTACAAAACACATAAATGCAATGTGGGCACCACGTAGAATTTTTTAATGTTAAACCTGGTGGTACGTAAAGTTACCGCTAGGCTTTAAAAGGTTAAGCACGTATTTTGGTGAGATCATTACTGCAGCATCACGTGGTGCCATACAATCTGCCGTTTAAACATGATATAATTATGCCACTTGACAGATCGGCAAGATGTCTGCCTCAGAACTTCCGGAGAAATACACTGTCACCGTCCGAACGTCAAAACCTTTCTGCTGGTATTAATGCAGACGTTAAGCACGTTTGTGGTACTTGCAGTAATTGATTTAGCAGTTCAAAGACCAAATTAAATTTAGATTATGTTTAAAATGCGATCTCTGCTTCATAGATATTCAAGGGTCGAGAAGTCCAAGTTCCTCGACCCTTGAAGATGTGACCGACAGGTTCTCCCGAAACATCGGTACAGAACTACCACTTAAAGCTGCATAATATCGCAGAAGAGTGCAGACCTCATTCACATCGCGGCCGAAGCCTGAAATCACGCAGGAATGATTTTGGTTACTCAATCGCGATGTTAAGACTGTTGTAAAGCTATCTGTATTCTGAAAGTAGGAAACATTTTACGTATTGCGGTTTAGTGACCAAATAAATTCACCACATTGCTTAAATTTTGGAAGTTTCTCCTTTAGAGCTAACTACCCATTGCTAAGCTGTATAAAACATATATCCTAAGGAACAGGAAGTTAGTTCTGTGTGGTTTGAAAGAATCGTGGTAAAGTTCATTCAAATGAAGATAGTATGTAATCTGTTTTCATCAACTTGACTTCAACTATTTCAAATTCTGATCCTAAAGAAACAACCCGCGATAAACACATCTGCACCTCTACATATGAATCATCATCTTATGGTGCACATTTCCTCTAAAAAGCAAGGCGAAAGTTTCAAAGTAACGGCGACACGTACTGTACACAGCACACGCGACGTCATAATTCAGTCCACTTGAAGGAACGTAACGCCACTGAATCTCGACATTTTACACCATATTTCAGGATAGACTAGTATTACTTTTAAACTGTTACTTGTTGGACTGAATTTCCATTCTTCGACAGAAGTGATGGAATTTTGTATCCAAGTAGCTTATCAATAAGCCTGAAGTAATACTATCACCACAAAGTAAATATTTTTTTCTGGAAACTGCATCTGAAAGCATCCATTCATCGATGAATTACACTACGTTATTCGAAATTTAATAAGAAACGTTACTTCTTTTCATTCATGTTAACCTTTTAAAGCCTAGCGGTAACTTTACGTCCCACCAGGTTTAACATTAAAAAAATCAACGTGGTGCCCACATTGCGTTTATGTGTTTTGTACGGATCTCAGAACAAACAGCAACTTTTGCCTTACAAAACATTAAGAGACTGGTTTTTATAACCGAAGTGGAGAGTGTTTACAGCGCGGTACGCACTGAGTCCTTATATAAAACAGATACGCTTCGTCTTTAAAGGATTAAACATGTTCTCCAGAATATTCTTCAGGAACAAAAAGAAACATTGTCTATTACATGCACACTCAATGTGTATATACATAAAGCGTATGACAAGTGAACTGAAACTATACATGTGTTGTGTTTTTTTAATTCTACTTATTTGAGAAGGCGAAAAATATCAGAGTTAAATTTTCTGAACTCACTTTAAACACGAATTACTAATTAAAGTGTATATGGATCCGAATCACAAAAGTTACGCGATGTGGTTTGACAGGTGGGTTTAACACTGCCATTGCACACTATGGCTGAACAGTAGTAATAACAACCCCAGTATTAATCCAGAAGTGCCTCGTGTACAGTCCCTTTGATGTCAGAATGACAGGCAGTCGCAACAGATATTTTAACAGCTGTCTTTAGTCCATTATTTTACGTATTTACATGACAACATTTAAAAGACCAGAATCTTTTTGTGTTTGCAGCAACTATAGTCTCTCCTTTCTTAAGTAAAATAATGTATAATTGAAAAATATTGTTCAAATAAAAAACTAAATAAAGAAATAATGTCTCACGGATAATTTCGTAAGTTACATTCCAGAAATCTGTCGAAAGATTCTTTTGTACGGACTTCTCAAAGTAATGAAGCTGATTCAACGAACATTACACGACGCTGTATAAATATTCATATTTCTTGTTAGGGTACTATAAATTCGTACTTGTCATCTTTCTCTTTCTCCCTTCCGCACGTACACTGCCACCATTACCACCTCATTCTGTTTCATTCACTATTCATGCTCCCCATCCTAAAGCCCACTATTCCAACGAACCTAATAAGGAAAATACAGATGGGTTTTAATATAAATACACTGCGTGGCGTCCATTCTTCCAATATTCCATTTCTTCCCTCCCACTTTAAATCTGTCACTCGGACTTATATCAGACCTACATAGCGCAGCTGGAGAATTCTCCTTAGAAACCAACGCATTTTATTTCCACAGGTCTCAGTGTTTTCATTACATTGCAAAGAATTTTATACTTTGGTGATATCATACAAAGGTCTTACAATTGACATTGTATCGTGATTTATGGAATAAAAAAGACATAAATTTGCATAAACACGTAACTAACAATATGAGGAATCTGCATATAACTTAAAACTCGCGGCCTTTGAATCTCTGTTCCTTTATTTCTCCGCTTAGTTTGCACACTCCTAATTATATTCTATGTTTGTATCTGTTTTGATTAGAAACACAGTTCCAGCTGACTCAACACTGTTGGACACATTTCTCCTAGACATTGCAACCAGTATTCACAGAATTTAAATAATTCATCGAAGTAAAATATAATTCACTCTTTTCATGGCCTAATACATACGTAAAGCACCGATAAATAGATCTAATGAAGTTAATGTGCGGCATAATATTTCGGTCGTCAATGCTGCAGATCGTAGTCTGTATTTGCATTGTTGCCTTAACCTTTTAAAGCCTAGCGGTAACTTTACGTACCACCAGGTTTAACATTAAAAAATTCTACGTGTTGCCCACATTGCGTTTATGTGTTTTGTACGGATCTCAGAACAAACAGCAACTTTTGCCTTATAAAACATTAAGAGACTGGTTTTTATAACCGAAGTGGAGAGTGTTTACAGCGCGGTACGCACTGAGTCCTTATATAAAACAGATACGTTTCGTCTTTAAAGGGTTAATTGTCTGGCATAAAAATATTTAAGCGTTACTTCTGCACATTATATACAGTTTGTGCTGTTCCTGTACTTGGCCCTCGGGCTGTTGAGTTACCACATAAATACTCTTGATTGAAATGATTGAATTAACAATCTGTTTGTCCTGTCTTGGTCAGCAACTTGTCTGCAGTTTTTTGAAAATGGCATGATTTTCGAAAAAATATAACATGAAACGTATATTCCATTCGGTTTGGTAAGTCCTTGCAAAATTCAAGGGAGATATAGGGAAGAGGGATTCTCAAACAGCGGGTCGCGACCGATACTTGGTAGCGAGTGACCTCAGATGGATCACGAAAACCCTTAACAATCAAATATGAGGATTTACACATTTAACAATTAGACTCTGTTGAGGAAAGTACAAACTGGTAGAAGTTAAGCAATTTTATCGACATTCAATCGTGTATATATATTTATTTTACATTGGACATCCCGTTGTTTTATAGAAATAAAAATGAAGAAATAGAAACAATAATAACTGTTCTGTATTAATTTACTGTACATTATACGTAACACGCTTCGTGTTTTTAAAAAGCCATCATCAGGCAATGGAATATACTCGCAGTTAAACAAAGATTATCACTTGCAACACATCATTTTTTAGCAACGAAATTGAAAGGTGACCCTGTAACTGACTCGAGGGATACCACATATCAACCGTCGACTGGAGTCCCTACTTATACTCTTCAAGTCTGAAGAAATGTCATTTACGCCCATAAGTGTTACAGCTGTTAACCTCTTAAAGCCTAGCGGTAACTTTACATACGACCAGGTTTAACATTAAAAAATTCTACGTGGTGCCCACATTGCGTTTATGTGTTTTGTGTGGATCTCAGAACAAACAGCAACTTTTGCCTTATAAAACATTAAGAGACTGGTTTTTATAACCGAAGTGGAGAGTGTTTACAGCGCGGTACGCACTGAGTCCTTATATAAAACAGATACGCTTCGTCTTTAAAGGGTTAAAGAAGACCGCTATATATTACAAACTACTGCAACTGGTTTCAACAAAATGGTCTAGAAAAGGAACGAAACAATTAAATGTTAGGAACTGGATGTGAGACCAAGACTTTAACAGGTACCTCCAAAAATTCGAAAAGTACTCCTAACTATGCCGCGAGGTTCAGTTTATGAAGAGTGTACGGACCACTAGGCTGATAGACGCTGTCAGGTACGGGCAGAGTGGCCACCAGTTACACGGCCGTCCCTTCAATGTACTTCATTTCATTTAAGGTCGCGCTTTCGCCTTGGCACATTTTGTCGTAACGTATTCCCATATTTTGTTACTCATATACCGCAACCCTCAGAATGCTATGCGTACTTTCACTCATCAATTCCTTTATGGAGCAGTTCTATCAGAGTGTCGTAACAACCATTTTCCACCACGCATTTCTCATCAGAGTCCCCCGTGTTTCAGTCAGTGCATTACTCAATATTTGGAACATGCTACCTTCTATTGGTGTACCACCTGGCTCCATGTGCATTCTTCACGCTCTCGAAGATCATATTGTCTTCTTCTTTCTCGCCTATTTCTCAATTTCTCCACTTCAAAACGATATATTTCATTCTTATATCAATTCTCTTTTCCCTTACTTTTCTTCTCGTGGGACTTCAAAGGAAATCTGGCACTGGTTACAAAGAAATGGGAAACACTTGCGTTGTCATCAAGTTGCTTGGCGCGTACATACACACACAAGCAACTGTGCATGTAAGCACACAAACACGGGCAATATTTGTACTAGAAGTGTGCTGTGACAAATCAAGCTCAAGTTGTGTTTATAAAAGTTTTCGTACGTGGTGGTCCCACACATATTAACCTTTTAAAGCCTAGCGGTAACTTTACGTACCACCAGGTTTAACATTAAAGAATTCTACGTGGTGCCCACATTGCGTTTATGTGTTTTGTACGGATCTCAGAACAAACAGCAACTTTTGCTTTATAAAACATTAAGAGACTGGTTTTTATAACCGTAGTGGAGAGTGTTTACAGCGCGGTACGCACTGAGTCCTTATATAAAACAGATACGCTTCATCTTTAAAGGGTTAAATCATAATAAATGCCTCGAAATAAGTTCCAAACGCCTGCTGTAGAATTATCTGTCTTCATATGTACTTCCTAGAGAATTTTAAAGGCCGAATCACTAAAATGATTCTTAAATAATTAATTATTTTAATTGACCATATAAAATGCGTAGCGTAAAATGTGTAGAACACTTCAATGAGATACTGATATTTAATGCAGTAAAGTTTCTTCAAATATCTTTCATACATCATTGAGCTTGTTATCTACAGTTACAAATCCTCAACTGTAACTTCAAAAGCACACTATGCACAGTGCACAGTAAGAAGTCGTTTTCGTTGCTTTAGAAACATGTATTTACCATACTGACGAATAATAAGGCATCAACAAGAAGTCTGTTTAAGTCAAGTGTACGATGTCACAACGCGGACGAAAGCAACTTTCGAAGATGAAACCGCTAAATTTGTTGAGGGAATCTGTGACGTAAAACAATTCATTTTCTCTTTTCCTTTCACAGTATTTATCCGGTTTTCCCTTAATCATTTGACGCCACAGGCAGAATTGTAACTCGCATAAGACAGATTCGAATGTGGTAATCTTCCTTGGTGCCTAGCGCACAATATTTAATGTTGTCCCTTTAACATTATTTTGTATTTCACAATTCCGACAGGAAATCTGCCCTAGTATATTATGCTGAACAGAAGACGAAAATCAAGAAAAATTCAGTAAATCCTAACATTACTCATGCATGAATCGACGTTTAAATAATACGGACTGATGTTAAAAAGAAGAAAAATTAAATGACTGGTTCTCAACAAGGGCCTAAGCAACATGGAGACCTCGAAGATTGCAGAAGATACAGAATTTGGGATACGGAGCTCATAAGTTTCACTACGTTCTGGTTTTCTTCACCAGAATGGATATTTTCTAAAATTTGAAGGATGAAACACAACTAAATTAACATATTTGTTTCCTTTCTTTTTTAAGGGTTCGGAGTTAAATCTCCTTACATTCCTCGATTTCGTTTTCCTACGAAAAGTTTGAACACAATAACCACTAATTAATCTTCGTATGACATAATGTAGTCCAACCGTTAAATTACTCCTAGTCGGGGGCTTTCATTTCCATCAAAAATGTCATAAACGAAAAATCATAAAATACGACTCTACTAAAAAAAAATTGCTAAAAATATTTGAAATGTATGTTCGATGTATTACGGAAGTTACTTTTTCACTGCTACTTTGTGAACATACTGAAAGCTGTGAGCAGCGTTTTACAATAAAATGAATGTTTTAGGGACATCCTCAACGCTTAATCATCATATAGTGGGTTACAGGCCACTCAATTTTTTTTTACAATTGCACAATTTTTTATATTTCAAAGCATACAACATCCTGACAAAAGAGCTGAAAAAAAACCAGCTTATTCCGATATGCTTTATGTACATACGGCTGCCTTCCATGAGAAATCATTGGAATTGTTACAGCCACGCCTGTACATGTAATTTGATGACATCAAATGATCCGGTATACGTCTATGGTCCATGGCTTCAGTACCACATGCAAATAAGTCCTCTGGTGGAAAACACAATAAGAGATGAAAAGACCCTCAGGAACAACGTCCTGCCTAAACTCACATTTCTGACCATATCTCTCTCAACTCAGCAGTGCACTATTACACAGAAACTCATTTAGTATTGACTGTGCACGCACCCATGCTTCGCTGAACAGAAAAATGTAACTACACCAGACATTTCTCGCCATAAAATATTCCGTACCTGAATTTGATGTTACTTCACAAAACATTATAGGATGCATCAGCTGTGATGCCTCTGCTTGGCGTACAACCGTCATGAGTTTTTTATATAATTCAGATCTCCCCCCACTTACCCCTTTAGCAAGGTCTCTCTAAAAAACAAATAACTGTGCATTTCGGAGTCACAGAAAAAACTGGAACAGAAACAAATTAACACAGATATTTATAGTTTCCACAGAAATATACAATATTCGGCTGTTTTTATTGATTGGTTG
The DNA here is from genome assembly GCA_013340265.1 of Coptotermes formosanus. NCBI lineage: Eukaryota > Metazoa > Arthropoda > Insecta > Blattodea > Rhinotermitidae > Coptotermes > Coptotermes formosanus. The sequence continues at coordinate 4,730,231 of BLKM01012018.1, forward strand.
GTCATATAAAAAATAAAACCAACTCACTTTTATTGACTTCTCTCTCTCTCATATTTGACCACATGATGGCCCAAAGCATAGCTTTAATATAAGATAAGTTTAAAAATAATACTGGTTTGGACTGGGGGTGGAGAGCGACGTTATATCTCGTATGCAAATCAACGCTCGCTTTTCAAAAGCAAGTGAGAAAGGATTCATGTTTTTCAAATCAGCCGCACGTAAAATAATTTGGTCTCAATATGGAGGCTCAATTTACATCTGCTGGCTACAAACGTGGCCGGCCGTTCAGGAACAGAAAAGCACCGTGCGTCAGGCGGCAGGGAGATTTGTTAATTTGCAGCGTCTGCGAGCGTCGTTAAAGGATTCAGCGTGGTTAAAATTTGCGAATGAGTTCACTTCATGACCAAATACTCTGGCTACGTTGCAACAAGTAAGAGCAAACAAAACATAAATCACACAAAAAGCGGACAGGTCTTAACAACTTAACACAAACACTTACATTACTAGAGTACACTTTATAACCATCATGAGAGAAGGAACGCCATTATGAACAGCTAGCTGCATCCTTTACACATTTTAGAAAAAATACACATACAGGGCAGTGAGATCGGATTTTGCTCCGGGCATGCAAGTGTGTCTGGTTTTATTTATGTTGAACTTTGCTAGGCAGGTAGAAGCCTTATTTTAGAAAGAATACAATGCAATGGAACTTACTACACCTTAAGGAAGGTGATACAAGATCCGTCTTTCACAACTCAATATTTATAATTAAATTTCAATATGTACGCCATTGTTTCGGCTGGAAATAGGGTCAAAACATTTAGTATAAATTTATATTTAATTACAAAGACTAAGCTGTCAAACATGAATCGTGTATTACACTCCTTTTTGTATGAATTCACAACATACTGTATAAATCTAACATTACCTCAAGGATTTAAAATTTATGGAGCTAATTTTGAGTCGCAAATGGTCACAGAGCTAACTAATGTTGACTAACAAGAGAAATCTTCTGGAATCTTGGGTAAAATGAAGAAGGACATGTTTCGATATTATTTACCCACAGACTACAATTCGCCGATCCCAGTGGCCGCGCGGCCTAAGGCGTAGGTCTGCGGCCGAGTGCTTGCTGGGATCGTGGGTTCGAATCCTACCAGGAGCATGGAGGTTTGTCTCTTGTGAGTGTTTGTGTTGTCAGGCAGAGGTCTCTGCGACATGCCGATCCCTTGTCCAGAGGGGTCCTACCGACTGTGGTGTGTGTCTGAGTGTGAGCAAGTGGAAATAAAAATCCGCTACACCTGCTGTGAACAGGTAGAAGAGGGAAGGACTGCGTACAGTTCACTAAATTAGAGGGCAAAGTAACAGAATTAACCCTTTAAAGACGAAGCGTATCTGTTTTGTATAAGGACTTAGCGCGTACCGCGCTGTAAACACTCTCCACTTCGGTTATAAAAACCAGTCTCTTAATGTTTGCTTAATGCAGGCAAAAGTTGCTGTTTGTTCTGAGATCCGTACAAAACACATAAACGCAATGTGGGCACCATGTAGAATTTTTTAATGTTGAACCTGGTGGTATGTAAAGTTACCGATAGGATTTAAAAGGTTAATGTTACCCTCAAAATAGTACCTTCAAGTATACGTAAAATACTTCCTCTAAATGTCCCCATTCATCGTCCTTTCATACACATCTAACCTAACTCAGTTTAAGAAAGAAAATGTCTGCTGTTCAAGAGAAGTCCTAATGTAGAAAGTAGTGAAGCATTATAATTCTTCGTAGTCGCGCTGTCGCATGTCCTAAATGGAACAGCATATTTGGGTATTACATTACATAGTTACACAATATATTAAAAAAGCGATCCGTATTTAATGATAAGCAGTTTAAGTCGTTTCTACGCAAGCGTGAGAAGCGAGAAAACATCTTCACGTGTTCTATGTCTCTACACGAAAAATACTCATGACTGAGAGGCTGATTGCGTTTGGAGTTGCTGAATAAATTTCTAAGAAAAATACTTTGAAATATGTCTGCCTGGAATCTAATGTCACTCCCAAAATTTTTCAGCCATGGTTTAAATTCTGGAGAAAGGATTTATGCCTGCATCACCTAGATGTCGCACTAATATTCAACGAGATAATTGGCCCGAAACTTACAGGCGACATACAGTGAAAAAACTCTCAATTGCCTTCACAAAGTGTATAAGTACTCGTTAGCTGGTCCCATAAGAAGTTTTCTGCAGCAAGACTCCCCACAATTTTACGGCAAATAATTTAATGTAGGAGGGTAATTACACATATAACCCCCCGAATGTATCCCTACTTTGACACAGTGGTGGGGCTTGCGTGGTCACATAATCCTGACAGCTATGCTGGCAGTAGCGTAGCTATTGGTAAGACCTCCCATGCCATATAGGTCAAACTTGATGACCCAGACAAAAAGGAATAACCTGGTCCTACACGTTGGGGGTTGGGCGTGGCGCCAAAACCCCGCCCCATTAAAAATAAATTGTTAAAAAAAAGGTAAAGCAGTCCCATTACAGGCCTGGACAGGCCCACAGGGTTCCAGGAGGTCGAGGCTCCCAGATTTCTAGACAATCGGAACATGAAGGTGGTAAGGTTGTCAGCCATACGCACCGGCCGCGTTTACCCCCCAGGAAATATTCCTGGTACTGATTTCTGTTAGAGGCTGAGTCGAACCCAGGGTCAAAAATAAATTGTTATGAAACTTAAAGGAAGCCAAAACCCACCAAGGGCTGTACAGCTGATGATGATGATAATGATGATGACGACGACGACGACGACGACGACGACGACGACGATGATGAGGAATTAACACATATAAATATTGAATAATTGGAGGAAAGAGTGTAAACATAAGTGGTAATTTCCTTCACACACAGGACGTGCATTCTCACCACTTTTTTACTTGTTCCTGCAAGCGAGGCTCTGTGTCGCGCAGTGTGGTGTATTCACCAACACAGTACAGAGGAAATATCACACTCTGCTCCCATGAAGAGTGACACCATGGCAGGCTGCTCGACGTTCTTGCACGTGACTACCAAAGCGAATTAAATTCTTCATTCATGACATCAAAAAATGCACTTTTGATTTATACAAACAGTCTCACATCGCTGCTACATGTTTCGGCCTCACGCCATCCTCAGGGAGCTTTACACCAACATTTGAACCTCACTAAAATATAATAGATTAAAAAAGTAATTAATATTACATTACAGTACACTTGCAGCTAATGTGAATCATCTGGCTTTTACAAACTGCCATTAAAATAGTACTTCTAAAAGTACAGTATTAAAAACAATAAAACAGTAACGTTTATTACGGTGTTTTCATTAAATAAAGTAAGGAAGTTTAGGTTGCCATGTTGTGATATTCTTTGTATACACCGATCTAATTTATCTTCGATCCCTTATGGATCTTGTCCCTGTATGAAGTGTAGCGAGTTCAGTGTAAAGGGTGACTGTTCTTGTACTTGTGGATAATCTCTGTTTATTCCACGTTTACTACTTCGACACTCTTTATTCCGTGCATTTTGGTTGAATTAAATTTACCATTCATGACACCAACAAACGCGTCTTTGGTATGCCCAAATACACAAAGGCGCAGTTTAAATCTGCAGTCTTCTGGGACTTTACTCAACGAAGATTGGTAGCTCGTTACCGACGTTTCGTGACTTATATGGTTCCCATTTTCAAGACTCAACCTTGACCCTTGAAGATGGGACCAAAAGGTTGCCCCAAAACTTCAGAACAAATTACCAATCTACGCCGCGTAACAATCCAGACGGGCAAAGATCTCATTTACACTCGGCGGAAGCCTCAAACCGTCAAGTTTTATTTGTTGGTGTCATTGAATGAGCAGTTTAATTCAATCAAAACGCACGGAATGAATAATGTCAAAATGTCACAGCGAGCCCGGAGTTGTGGTGTGGGTAACAATAAGGGGCTCCCCCAAGTCAACGCGGTAGCCTACATAGTGCTTCATGCAAGCTTGAAAACACCTGAACGTTTCTATGCCTACCCTTCCGATAACACTACATATCTATGTCTGTGATACACTAACTGCCGATAACACTACATATCTATGTCTGTGATACACTAACTGCCGATAACACTACATATCTACGTCTGTGATATACTAACTGCCGATAACACTACATATCTATGTCTGTGATACACTAACTGCCGATAACACTACATATCTACGTCTGTGATATACTAACTGCCGATAACACTACATATCTATGTCTGTGATACACTAACTGCCGATAACACTACATAACTATGTCTGTGATACACTAACTGCCAATAACACTGCATATCCATGTCTGTGATACACTAACTGCCGATAACACTACATATCTATGTCTGTGATACACTAACTGCCGATAACACTACATATCTATGTCTGTGATACACTAACTGCCGATAACACTACATATCTATGTCTGTGATACACTAACTGCTCTGCTTTGAGGACTTCACTCACAGACTCCCATAGCGCCTGGCATTCGGTTTCCCTTACAATATATTACCGGTTTTAAAATGACCGTATTAGACAAGCGTTAAGCCTTTTATTACTGTTTGGGAGATTTTAGACATAAATCTCAGCCGAGATAATCAATTTTTTAGTACATTTTTCCTACCTGTTAGTGTGTACAAATATCTCACAGGTTCACAGAACAAGGCCACCCCCTTTGACACACGCCCTACATTACTCACAGTTGATAGACTGATGTTAAATAACCTATGACCCATCCGAATCCTCAGATCTTTTATCGTAACTCTCACGAGAAGCTTAAAATAAACACATAAATGTAAAATGTATCTCTACGTGTCCGTCAGTACGTTCGCTGCCTTATTTTCAAATTACATAACGGGTTTCCATTATATTTTGCTCTGAATGTCTACTCTGTACGACGTAACACACATTCGGTTTCTACATGTAATTTAGACCAACAGGCCGTGCCATGGCTCAGGCGGTTAGCCGCCGGCCTCCCACCGCGGAGCCCCGGGTTCGATCCGGGGGTCAGTCCATGTGGGATTTGTGGTGGACAAAGTGGCACTGGGACAGGTTTTTCCCCGAATACTTCGGTTTTCCCCTGTCAATTTCATTCCACTGGTGCTACATTACTAGGAAAAGAACAAAAAATAATCATCATCATCTTCATCACAGGGTTGCACAAGAAGCCTCAAGTCTGCGGTATATCCGTAGCGTCTGCTGCGGGGCCCTTCACCACTAAAAAAAAAACCACACCAACATAATCACCACGTTACATCAGGCTGAACACCATTTACATTGCGCATATAATTTTTGTACAGTAACATCCTGAAGTGTCCTTCTGCAGAGACAGAATTTCCTTACCCAGCCTCCTCCACATATTTCATTACACTGCCTAAACTGACACAAATGTAACCACATGTGAACCCTCAAAAGCGATAATAATGAAGAAATATTTGATTAGGCTGACGGAACGCGTGACCACTCATGCATTGGGCGACATATAAATCCGCAACGTAGCAACAGGATCATCGATGAGATGAAGGGAGTTAGACACCCTTTCATTTTATATGGGTTTAACTAGATACGTCCAAGTGGATTTGTCACTCACTGGCCCATGACTTAAAAAGGATTCCATCATTTGACGCGGCAATGTTCACATGCGTAAATCTGCGCGGTATGCAAAATGCAGGTTATCCTCACATCCATCCATTCCCTTTTGTGTTCTACTGAACAATGTTACAAAATGTGCTCAACCCCCTGATTTTTTAGGCCTCTTCAATTGCCTGAGATTTTTCCAAGGGTTATCTTTCATTACACTCACTAAAGAGATCGTAGTCTCTATTTAATTTTACAAACACGTGTTTGAATTGACTAAGTTACAGCAAAATATTTTACACATTTCTTGTTCATGGGTATAAAAATGGAGGACCCACAAAGAATATTTCAGTATTCTTAGGGAAAACCCCTCTATTTTCTAAAACCGTACTTACGAATTCCTAAAATAATTAGATTACAGTACAATATGAGAAATTATAAACAAGCGAGAGTGCTGGCTTTGGTGCAATTTTACGTTGAGCGCCGCAGGAATGTAACTTCTCACTGGTTTCATTCAAATGTCTACCGACACAGAGGTGGGTTGAGATCCTCTGCTAATCACGATGTGTCTGTTACATCGCTTGTAATTGGTTGTAAACACAGTCGCTGCGAGAACTCACTAGCAATGCTCAGTGCTGAATACGGAATGAACCTCTGGTTGTTAAGCGATAGACTCTCTTCCACAGTGTCAAGTCGTACTAGACGTGGAAGACCAATGGATAATCACGCACTAAGGCAACGGTGTAGTCTGATTACATCCTATTGTTACATCATTACCTTCTTTGTACGAACGTCAATATAGTGCATACCGAAGGGTACAAATTCGCCAGTGTGAATCCCGGTCAGATGAGCAGTGAGCAGTTCAACTGACAACAGAGAATGTGCCCCAAGGAATGATTAAGTTGTGTTCCTACTTGGACAAAACGAGTTTTGGAAGTTATCTTAGATTCCATGTAAACTTTAAGCCAAATGCAATGGACACGCTGTTCCTTCTGTAAGGTTTTCAGTGTCTGCGATTCATTATATATCTTTGCGCTCGCGTTCGTCAGACAGTTTTTCCCAGAATGTTTTTCGGTATGGGAAGTTCTTCGTAAATGAAGTACACAGCATGACAGTCAATATGGCTTATTAACCTGGAGTCACTTCATGGAAATACTTTACTTGATTTCCATGAGTATGTAAAATATTTATTGGGCTGAAACAGCTCAGAAACGTGCATTTAACATAAGTTTTTCCTTCACATAACCCAAAAGCTGTGATCAGAATTGCAACACAAAACAGGGTTTGCAGCTACAGCGTCCTTCCTTGTGACAAAGGTATCATTAGTTGTGTCTCTGTCTTTTTATTTATATTTCAATTCATGACCTTTTTTGGCGCAGATGTGAGGACACTGATTTTGAATAAACTTCCTCCGCCCTCCAAAGATGACGATAATTTAAAAGCGAATCTTTCACAACATAAAGGTTACAACAGAGATAAATGTTAATTTGGAAAAAACACTGACGTCACTAAGTATGATTTCTTCTGTACCGGTGCTAAAGTGCACTGAGGCATATCATAGGCGTAGAAACAGAGATTCACAAAATCAAGATCGCGACTGATTTTGGAGAAGGTTGCTCAGCTTCAACCCACAGCAGGCTTTCCATAGGAAAGTATCATAATTTGCATTAGGTTGGAAGGCGAAGCAATTCTGTAGGTGACAAGGAAGAGAACATTCGAAACCTTAAAGCTAAATGAACATCAGCAGTTAAGTTGTTGTTAGGTTAATTACTAAGGGAAAATTCTGAATATAATTAAATTTGGTGCAGTAACAGGTGTTAAAAGCATCTTAAAGTTTTCTTTTTTTTAATAATTAAATGGCCAAAGAAGGTGCACAGTTATATGCAATATATTCCCAGGTACAGGACCGTGCTTTCAGCCAAATATTTAATAACATTTGAACGTAGCTGTTACTTTCCACCAATAACATATGAATGTTCCACGAGACGGAATTTACGAGCTATAAAACAGTCAATTAAATAAATACAGAGTATTATTTTACATGCTACGTGGCAGCGACGTTTACAACTAGTCTGTAAAGCGTTTTCATGTAAAAGAGGCGGAATTTTGTTTGAAGGTTTTAAAGACATTAAGTTTTGGTATATGTTTAAAAGTGATGTAACAAAGCATATCATTATACTACCGCTGTTTATTTAACATCCTACTGAAAAAAATACACATTTCGTTTCGGGTTTTATTTCCACTGGTCTGTACGAAACTATTATTTGGTATTTTCTTATATTTTTATATCCAACGTCCCTACCCAAACTACACTAAACTCCATTTCAAACGGATGGAGAGAAACAACCAAAGAAGTGAACGTGTAATTTTGCGCGGGTAATATCTTATAGGCACATGGATGCTGAAACTGTGTGTTGACTCATCTGAATGCAGCCGTATAAAATATTTTAACAAACACCGCTGAGTATCTCAAAAGCTGTATCTAAGTTCCACTATAAGGCATGTTCCGCGAAACGTGTGACAAAAGTTAGGACGTTATAATATGAATTATTTTCAGTGAAATCTGCTATAAAACAGTTTGTCAGATCATCAACTGTTATACACGAAAAGTACTAGATCTAACTGAAAATTTACACGTTTTATCATACTGTAAAACATGAAAACAAAATTACATGACAGATAAAACCACAAAGGAAGGATATTAATTAAAATTTTATTGCGTATGGAATAATTTTGTAGTTTTACCCACGCAGTCAGCGGACTCATTATTCGCTTTAGTAGTTCTTCTGTTGGGTCGGTGATTTTTGCAGGGGGACCATGTGCTTCACATCCTGCAACAAGAAGCAGTCAAGGGGCATGTGATCTGTTGAAGCAACAGGCAAGGCTTGTAGAAATAACGACCAATTCTGCAATTAACGTAATGGAGATTCCGGGTATTCTCTTACTTGCTGGCCGACATGCAGACGACATACTGGCAGCGGAACTGCGAGTGTGGTATTTATAAATATCGCAGGAAGGTAGATGGTAATGAACGAGAATGAATACTGTAACAAAAACATCTAAGTTTCGCTTTAACCTTTTAAAGCCTAGCGGTAACTTTACGTACCACCAGGTTTAACATTAAAAAATTTTACATGGTGCCCACATTGAGTTTGTGTGTTTTGTACGGATCTCAGAACAAACAGCAACTTTTGCCTTATACCAAATTAAAAGACTGTTTTTAGTAACCCAGAATAAGTGTTTAATGCGCGGTAGGGACTGAGTCCTTCTTTAAAGGGTTAAAATAACACACTTTCCTTTAAACAGCAGAGCATGCGATACTCTTTAAGTGTAACCGAATTCAAACTCCAATTTAATTAGCTTTTCAAGCTTACATTGAATTCCCAATAGCACCTCTAATATAGGGCCGCAATAATTTAGCTAGTAACACATCTTTCAAATAAAACAGGATGTGATATAATTCCATCGTACAAGAAGAAATAGAAATTTAAATACACAAAACAAATTAGCGTTTTAATATTGTGTGGTGATGGGTTTATGGAGTTTATCCATCGTCTGAAGAGTAAAATATTAAAAATATTAACAAATTAAACTCACAACGTTTCGGAAGCTGGCTCTGCTTCCGTCCTCAGGTGAATGGACGGGGGAGAAGAGAAGAACGCCTATTCTGTTGGGCCCCTTAGACAGAGCTAGCCTCCAGTGGTGGAGGCCCAACAGAATAGGTGTTCTTCTCTTCTCCCCTTCCATTCACCTGAGGACGGTAGCACACCCAGCTTCCGAAACGCTGTGATTTTAATTGTTTAATATTTTACTATTCGGACGATGGATAAACTCCATAAACCCATCACCACACAATATTATACACCATCGTCAAAACTTTTTAGAATTTAGCGTTTTAATATTTGGAAAAATCCCCAACCATTTGTAAAACCTCCAAAAAAGTGGACATTAGCATCAATCGTAAACCTGCACAGATTCAAGCTGTAATATATTTCTTCTCAGTTATGAAATATCATACCCTAAGTAACTGCCACTACAGTAGCAAACATGCTGGCTCTCAAGTGATGTAAATCACCTATTTAAAAGGTAAAGCAGTCCCATTACAGGCCTGGACAGGCCCACAGGGTTCCAGGAGATCGAGGCTCCCAGATTTCTAGACAGTCGGCACATGAAGGTGGTAAGGTTGTCAGCCATACGCACCGGCCGCCTTTACCCCCCAGGAAATATTCCTGGCACTCATTCCTGTTAGAGGCTGAGTCGACCCCAGCGCCATAGTGCGGCCGACAGGATTATGCCAATGAAAAAATCCACTGACACCATCGGGAATCGAACCCGCGACCTGCCGGTTTGTAGCGCAGTGCCTCAACCAACTGTGCCACCGCGGCCCCAAATCACCCACTTAGTGTACGTAAATATTTGTCACATTCCCCCCACATAGAAATCAAGTTGTATAAGATCTTGAATCGTCAGAGTCCTCGTTATTGATCCACTTGTTCCAGTTCATCGAATAAGGAACCTGGTACTCGCAGCATGCTGGACCTTAATGACTTAAATGGAGGAGGCAGGCGTGTTGTTGTTATTAACGGCCCGACTGTAAGTCTCACAAACCGTCGGATGGTCGGGTAATTATAAATGGGGAAAACATCTGTGAGAGGGCCGTTGTGGCGTGTTTTAAAGCATCATAGAAAGGAAAACCAGAACACAGACCGTCAGGACATCAGGTATCCTACCTCAGATTCACATAGAAGAATCTCAAAAAACAGAAAAGCGAATTCTTAATCAACACAACATGATATACGAGCAATATTTGAGAGGATTTAATGTGTTCCATGTTCGTGCACTGTATCATACAAAAACACTAATCACCGACAAATGCACAAAGAGAGTTTTATCATCCATCGTAACACACTCCTACATGTTTCGACCGTGCTGGATCATCTTCAGGGAGAACTTTTCGTTATCGTTACACTAGGGTTGCACTTTACACTTGAGTAAGAATGTGCTGTTGACTGTGTACTGCGTTGTTTTCGGAGGCGTGAACTCTCCGCGGTCCGGGTCTCAACAGGCCTCCAAAAACAACGCAGTACAACGCAGTACATTCTCACTCAACTGTAAAGTGCAACCCTAGTGCAAGGGTAACGAAAAGTTCTCCCTGAAAATGACCCAGCAGGGTCGAAACATGTAGGAGTGTGTTACAATTGATGATAAAACTCTCTTTGTGCATTTGTTGGTGATTAGTGTTTTTGTATAATATAGTGCACGGACATGGGACACACTATCTATCTATAGTTTAATGGTTTTCGTACATGCCATATGAAAAGGCAAATAGAGGATCGTTTTAAGAGGCGATGGTTTCTATTCGAAAGCATATCCCTTCTGTCGTGTAGAGTAACTGAGAACAAACACAAAAACGCGTTTAATGAAACTATAAAGTGCAACCTTAGTGTAACGATAACAAAAAATTCTCCCTGAAGATGACCCAGCAGGGTCGAAACATGTAGCAGTGTGTTACGATTGATGATAAAACTCGCTTTGTGCATTTGTTGGTGTTTAATGTTTTCTATTTGAGAGGATATAGTTCAAATACAAATTCTGGTCGCTTATACTGAGAAAGCTAAAAAAAGTACACGATATATAAGCTGTGGGAACGCAGTAGATCTGTTTTTCCATTTTCATGTTTCAGAAAAATTATGACTAAAATACAAAATAATATAATATTTAACTTTGTTATGTGGAAAAATATTTCACTGTGAAGAAATGCGCACAAACATGTTTAAAATAAGTGTTTTAGAAAGACTTGTTATATTCAATGGGAGTTACAGCAAACGTGTCGGAACAAACTATTTTGCTTGCCATTTGCTGCTGCTTGTTTCCTGACGTTACGTATAGAATTAAGAGTACCTCTGATACAGTAGATATACAAACAGGTATTGCAAATTTTTATATTCGTACTGAAGTGGCGGCTTTGTGTTTTATAAGCAGCAGTTTCATCTTCGCACTGATTCCTTAATTTTGAATCTTTACTGTCACTTCCGTGTTGGAACAAAGGAAAAGAGAAACAGTGACTCTTGCGTCACTATTTCGTGACTTGCAACCGTTAAAATCAATGTGTTATCAAAGCACGGAAAGTAAATCTGTACAAAAATATTTAATTGACGCTAATATCTCGTTTGGGCTAAACATTTTCCACAGTTCTTCGGCAACATATGCTCAAAGGAAACAGACGGAAAAGTGGGGTAGCTTTGTCATTTACACAGCCTAGTACTTGCAGGAAGAAGTTGGACAACACGTCCTCCGCCCACACTCCACATTGCGATGAAGTCACAGCTGGTACGCTCTTAATGGGCAATTTATTGGACGAATGTAGGCGACTGGACAAACCATACTTTAGCGTCTGTGTTCGTTCGTTCGTTCGTTCGTTCGTTCGTTCGTCCGTCCGTCCGTTCGTTCCTTCTTTCGTTCGCTCGCTCGTTCGTTCGTTCGTTCGTCCGTTCGTTCCTTCTTTCGTTCGCTCTTTCGTTCGTTCGTTCGTTCGTTCGTCCGTTCGTTCCTTCTTTCGTTCGCTCGTTCGTCCGTCCTTCCGTCCGTCCGTCCGTTCGTTCGTGTACATGTGATGCGGAGATGGCTTCTTAGATACGGCAACATGGTGATACATTCTGTAGGTGGTTTCTGCAATTTAGGTTAGAATTTTCTTTCAGTCGCCCTTACCTATGGCACAACGGACTAGAGACGGCGAAAATTACTGGAAGAGGTACCAAAATTCCGTCTAATTTCAAGACGAAAAATTATACCTACATTTTCATCAGCATAATAAATAATACAACTGTATTGTAAACACAAAAAATTCGGAAACGCAATCAGGGATATAAAATTTTAATTTTCAGTCGTATTTCCTACAAAAATAACCGATATTTAGAAAAAACACGTTTTGAAATTTGGTCAGTATGTAGTCAAATAATTAAATATGAATGTAGGAATAGCAGTTAACTCAAAAGAGTAACAAAAAGGTTAAATTACTTTATATTTATGGAGGTGGCAAATATCACACCCACACAATGTTATAAATCGTAAAATACAATTACGACTTATGTGAAATATGTTACACGGATTGTAGTGAATACGCTCTTATTAACCGAATAAAATTCGACTCCTAAAATTTTTCGGTTTTACTTAGAAAATTTTGTTTTAATTATTACATAAAATCACTTTGGTGTGGTGGTCGTTCAGAGTTACCAAAAATTTCGGGTGTTGTGTTTTAAAACTAGATGTGCTACCGGTTAAGGTGTTTCTAACACCTCACCCTAACAAATTTCAGAGACCGTGAGATGATGCACTGAAGTCTACATCCACGTCCAAACCTAAGGAATTTTTCCTACACGAAGCCACTAAGACAGCTGGCACCAGAAGAACGCGGAGTAAATTTGACAAATGGCACAGAACCCACGAATTTTTGCCCTAACACCCCGGCTTTTATAACAAACAATTAAACTTCAAATGGCAATGTTCAATGCGTAAGCAAGAAATGTTAAAACCGTAATCTACAGCCTACACGCGCAAAACAACTGCATTACACGAGGCAAATACGATTTATTATTATTATTATTATTATTATTATTATTAGTCCCTTGTGACTGTTTGTGTTGTCAGGTAGAGGTCTCTGTGACTGGCCGATCCCTCGTCCAGAGGAGTCCTACGAACTGTGGTGCGTGTCCGTGTGTGATCAAGTGCAAATAAACAACCTCGACACCTACTGTGAGTAGGTAGAAGAGGGAAGGACTACGATTAGTAGTAGTAGTAGTAGTAGTAGTAGTAGTAGTAGTAGTAGTAGACTCAGTATTATGAGTATTACCCGTAGTAGCATGATTAACACGCTACAGGGAATTCAAAAGGTTTAAATTTGTTCTTCAGCGTCTACGGAGCACGTCTTTTGCACTTTCAGAACGTTAAAACTGCGAATTCTTTACAATTCATCGAACGAAGGATTGGTGGATGTAGTTTTTGAGATGCCGATTACAACGCTAGACAGGGGAATAAATCGATTGGAAAATGGCACGAGCTAATTGCGAGTAGCTAAGGGTATGTTTCATTAAAAAACATAAAGTAAAAATAAAGTTTCAATTGGACACAAAACAAAAGGACAGTCGCGTCAGCAACCATACAGAAGTAAAATACGATAACTGACAAAACCTGTGACGTAATTAATAAGAAGCATATAATTTATAATTTAAGAGTGACAGATACAAAAATATTGTCGTCGTAATCGAAGCAGTCGATAAAACATATTTCAAGAATGTGTTGAAAACTGGACATAGATATTTGCTGGGAATGAGTAACCACTGAATTGCCCAACTGGCCTGCCAATCTTTCTATAAATACAAATACTCTGAAATCTAAGTAAAAATACTCAAAAATAAAGCATACAGTGAACCAAATGGACACATATGATCCGATAGATGAAACTAATGATCACAGTGATCTGTGTAAAAACTGACGTGGGTAGGTTCCATAGATGAATCTGCTGAATATGAATAAATACAACTAATTAACGCTCAAATTTTATTTGAAAATACTTCGCTCCAGCAGGATCAATCAATATAAACTGGCCTCCACATTGAAGTCCTACGTAACTAGCAACACATTTCATAAAGTCTCATGCCCCTTACATAATGGAGGACAGCTAGAGATGGCCAAATCCCACGTCCCACCAGGAATGGTCAATACGAGAACTGATAGAATGATTAATGTTTCCAGCCACGCGGGAGTTCCCTTCATAATCGCACTGAACCTAACATAATCAAACATTGCAAGTGGAGAGATCAAAGGATGACACAGAAACCTCAGATCTGGCATTACACCAGAGTGGCGGCCAAATGTAATGGTCGGTGACTGAATAGTGTTATAAATGGCGCGTCATCGGTTCCAGATACTATATGGATGGTCTAACCGTGTCATATCCGTAAAGAAGGGAACGTCTGTGACAGTTATGGTGGCTTATTTTCAGGTAGCGTGAACTCCATCTGTGGCTAGAAAAGGAGAAATGCGTGAAAATGATTTCCGGGAAATGAGATGTTCTGGCCCTCATAGAAACTGGGAAACTGCTTAAAAACTAACAAAGCTAGCTAGCTAGCTAACTAACTAACTAACTAACTAACTAACTAACTAACTAACTAACCAACCAACCAACCAGCTAACTAACACAATGCAGCACAGGCCTTCTTGAGAAGCTAGCAGTTTCTCAGCTAGTCAAGAAATTCCCGCATTTTATGGAATCCCGAAGTTCATTACTTTATTCACAACAGCGCCCCACCTGCCCCTATCCTGAGCCAGCTCAATCCAGTCCATGCCCCTATCCCACGTCTTGAAGATCCATTTTAATATTATCCTCCCATCTACGCCTGGCTCTCTCAAGTGGTCGCCTTCCCTCAGGTCTCCCTATCAAAATCCTGTATGCATCTCTCTTTTCCCCCTACGTGCTACATGCCCCACCCATCTCATTCTTCTCGATTTGATTACCCGAATAATATTTGGTGCTATAACGACTAACAGGCGAAGTGCGACGTACAAGTTATGGAAAAAGCGAACATTGTGCCCATCGCCTTGTATTTTTTTGGGTGTTTGGGGATTTGAAATCGGACAAAACCCAGAAGCCTAGATCAGATCTAGCTAGCGTACTTGCCGGGTATTAGAGAAACCTGTCGTTCATATTTACTTGTGTCTTTAGTCTTGTGGTCAGCTGCATTTAGTGTAAGGAATTATCACACACACATTACCGAATTTCAGCAGAGCGGCTTCTATCAGACTTGATACAATCATGTCTATATAGACCCTACTGAGAAACGAGTGTAGGAAAAACACAGGGATGATAATGGGTCTACATTATCTTTTGTAAATCATAATTATATTTTTCGCCTGAAAAAACTGTGGGACGCGTCGAAAGGTCTGTCAGGCACGATGGTGCCTTTCAAAATTTCATCCCTGTAACTTTTCGGTTGCGAACCACAGAAAGTCCTTTTCAGCTAGGTATGTAAGGAAAATAATGGGAAATTACAACTTTGAAGGGGCGAATGGTTTACAAATGACTGCAACATGCTGTGTACGATGTGTTACGTTGTTGTTCTAGCAGGTATCAGCTACATAACGGAGCGATAATTGGAAGTTCGTCATCCTTGTAATGGCGTACGTATAGTAATCATAGTACTACGGACGTGTAGCTGAGGTATAACCAAATACTCTGTATACTGTACAAATACATGTTTAACCCTTTAAACACGAAGCATATCCGTTTTATATACAAGGACTCAGTGCGTACCGCGCAGTGAACACTCTCTACTTCGGTTATAAAAACCAATCAGATAACTCTGTATAGGAAAGTAATCGGTGTTTATTCAGAAATCCATACAAAACGCATAAATGCAATGTAGGCGCCACGTAGAGTTTTTCAATGTTAAAGCTGGTGGTACGTAAAGTTACCGCTAGGCTTTAAAACGTTAATGCACTTCATATAATAGAATTCAATATGATAACTTATTACGTAAATACTTGGAAAGATCCACAAAAAACTTACCAAGACAAAAAAATGTGAAACTCGTATACCGTACATATGTATCAGTGCAGTGATTTTTATTAAAACCTAAATACGTAAAACATATACGTAAATTTTCATTTATGTCCATAAGAAAAACACCCTTTAAAGCAGATATAGCTGAAGTTATAGGCGCGTTTTAAGTTATAAACCCCAGTCATTTCCCAGTGTCTTAATTTATTATGTGGAAAGAATGACTCTTACTGGGTATCAACTACGTACAAATTTGGCATTCTCACGAATGTATTCTGACACAAACCTCATTCGGGTTTGCCATGTAGACATGAACGTTACGGCCACATAAAAAAAACTACGATTTGCGCCACGACGCTACATCACCAAAGACATACAGAAGTGAATGAAATATTCATAATGGAGACAATATTGATAAGAAAAATACTACGAGTATTTATACAACAGGAGAGACAGAATATCAAAAGTTTCAATGCAGTACAACCCGCTGGGAGAAAATATCCTTGAATCCCGAAGAAAAATGGATAAGGAAACCACTCACAGAAGGTCTATGAATAGAGATAAGAATATCCCACATTATTCCTGATTATGGCAATAAAATTGCAGCTAGTCGCACTCAATCTGTGACAGCGATATTGATAGTATAAATCTATGCGGTTCCCTCTACATTCATACACATAAGCAGTAAGTTAAGGTTCATCGACAGGTACAAGTAAGTTTGGGTCCTGCTCGCAGCCACGCGTAGCCGTAAGTCTGACCTCAAGAACTCCTATAGCATACAAGTAACATGGATCGAAGCAACGGAATATTCAACAGATCCCTCAAATTCGTGGTTTGTTCTGTACCGAACAAATTAAATGTACCAGTTTATAAAACTGACCACCAGAATGACCACCAACAATTTCCTGCAGAGCTACCAAAAATAACACTGAAAGGACTGTACAAGGAAAGAGATAAGTGTCTTATTTAACAACGCTGTCAGTGACTAAGACTAAGCATACGCAGTGTCGATGGCGGATAAATAAAACAGGAGTAAGGAGCCGTGCTGGAATACAAGTAACACTGACAGGGTAATGCCAACGCCCGTACTAGGGCATTTCATACAACAAATATTCCACATGAATCCGAATGGAACCAATCACGGCCCTCAGCTGTGGGAGGATTGCGACTAACCACCTACGCAATAGCACGGTTTTAGAGGTTTACAAAACGGAAGTATTCCCTTTAACTGAACAAATCAAAGCATTTTCTTCTCTCAAATAAGACATCGCATTTTCTCTGTAAAATAACGACGCGTCTTCTTCACCATTACTGATGACATATCATCAACTCGTTAAAACTAGAAAATTTAAAAGTTGCTTATGTAGGTAATTCTACAGAAAGCAAGACCAGAAAACTGTGGAGTGTAAGTTTCTTTAGACATCTGTAAATATATTACGTTCAAAGGAATACAAAAGCTTTTACATTGGGGGTTGCTCTACAGGAATTAACCTCACGTTCACAAACTAGGACACCAGTTTTAGTAGCATTCAGTATTGTGGCAAACGCCTGGCAGCCACAAACATTTCTCAAATTTATGGGGCCATGGATCTTTCCAATTATTGATGTAGCTGACACAGCAAACCAGGCGAGCTTTAAGTGCGTGAGGATCTTTTCTACATTTAAAATCTAGTGGCGAAGTGACCGGGTTTTTACGAACTAGCAAAGCCTTTCCAAGTTTAAGGAAATCATACAATTTACAATACTACGTTATCACAGGCCTAACTCTGATAGGATCAGAATACACGATTATATCGGAGTTATTAGCAAAAGAGTAATTTCCACGGTACATTCTGCCTGGCATACGACAGAAGCACGTGTAACTTTAGACCTACATAACATATACAGTTTCGTAATAACACAACTGTGCAGTTTGATTAGCAGTGCATAAAGAGTACTAATCACTTGTGTAACACAGAGATATGAGAATGTTAATGCGTCCCTTCAGAATATTCTCCATTATTTCCTCTACCAAACAGCAGCAATAACGCACCTCGATTCAGTACTACATAAACTATTAGTGTGCACATAAAATGAAGCAGACAGGTAAAGCATGTATTGCGCAACAATACGGCGCGTTCGTGTAACCACTGTTGCCGTGAAAAAGCAATAATTATTACATGTTCAGAGTGTGTGTCTGTAGCCTTACTTATGAAGCACGCAAAGCGCATGCGCCATATTGTCATCTGCGGCCTGTCCCGCTCTGCCATATTTTTCCGCATTATCCCATAATCCACACGATTTTCGGGAAAAGATATTGAACATAAAATGTGTGCCTTGATTTTCTCTACGGATTTTTTTCTGGCACATTTCAGAAAGAATTCTGCCACATACTATCATAAATGTACGTAGAACTTCACGTAAAGTAGCCGTTATTCTCCCCAGATTTTAATAAAACTTGAACCTTCTCGACAGAGTTTCAAAAAAATATTCAAATATCAAAATACATGAATATCTGTCCAGCGGGAGCCGAGTTGTTCCATGCGGGCGGACGCACAGAGACAGACAGACATGCAGACAGACAGACAGACAGACTGACGGATGGACAGACGGACTGACAGACAGATGGACTGACGGACGGACAGACAGACTAACGGACGGACGGACGGACAGACAGACAGACAGACGGACGGACTGACGGACTGAGGACGGGCAGAGACAGACAGACGGACGGACGGACAGACAGACAGACAGACAGGGGGACTGACGGACGGACAGACAGACGGACTGACGGACGGACGGACAGAGAGACGGACTGACGGACGGACAGAGAGACAGACAGACATGACGAAAATAATGGTCACTTTTCACAATTTTGCGAAAGCGCCTAAAACGCCGATTTAATGTTGCAGAACATCCAGTAACCAAGTAGATACATTAATGCGTCTTTTTATATTTTGACAAACAATACTAGCTGATTGTTACACAAAAAATAGACTGCAAAAACAATCTTTCATTCCTAAAACAAATTTTATCTTCTCCTAGTTCGGGTAAAATAAAAAAATTCTTACAGACTTTATAATTCGCTGTTGTAATTTCTATCATCATAAAAACAGCTCATTAAGTTAATTAAATTCATCTGCCACAGTATCCCGCCGTCCATTATTTGTCTCCTAAGAGCCACTACTATAAATTTTGTATTTTCTCACGCATACTGATTTCTAAGAACAATGTTACCAAAAATCTTTATGCTCTCCACACCGTGCGTATTCTTATAATTGATACTTCAGCCAATTTCTGCAGTTAACAAAATACATTCAGAAGTATAAAATCCCTGTAAACTCCTATATGTTTCGGCACCGAGGCGCTGATTAACTCCCTGATGATGGCACCTCGGATCCGAAACATGTAGATATTTATAGGAGTTTTATACTTGTGAATTTACTTTATTAAGTGCGTAAGTTGGTTAATGTATTAACTGCCATGTTATCGAAAGTTAATACGGTTTAAATTTTTAGCAAAGCAATAATTTTCGCGAGACCACTAGAGAGGAAAAGCAGAGTTTGACATCATCCGTTTGCTGGTTCTTCTAACGTTTCTCATACTATTTCAACAATTGAAATTTTTCCCGTTATCTGAGTTACAATATACTAATTGCCAGTTATTAAATATAACTCCAGTAACCCACAAACATAAAATTGAAACAACTGCGCCGCTTAGAACAGGTGTGTGCAGAGGAAATATGAAACTTGTTCGCAAAGAAATGGGATCGAATATCTTTTAAGTTATCGATTATCCAGATTGATCGTGATAATATTTCTGTTCAGTCGCTCCAACAATAGTATCGTAATTAGACACAACCTTCTTTAAAAAGTAGTGCTACAAAACATGACTACTTTCCACTAAAATATAAGTTTTTGTACCAGCTGCAGTTGAAACAGCGACTTAACCTTTTAAAGCCTAGCGGTAACTTTATATACCACCAGCTTTAACATTAAAAAATTCTACGTGGTGCCCACATTGCGTTTACGTGTTTTGTACGGATCTCAGAACAAACAGCAACTTTTGCCTTATAAAATATTAAGAGACTGGTTTTTATAACCGAAGTGGAGTGTTTACAGCGCGGTACGCACTGAGTCCTTATATAAAACAGAGACGCTTCGTCTTTAAAAGGTTAAAGTAACTTCAAATAATTACTTTTAAGTCCTCTTACTCTGTTGAGTGAAATTCCTAATGCTGTGCCAGGAAGTAAAACTCTGCCGTCCAGTTTAATAATTTTATAGTTAATTTACATTTTAATGTCCCTATAAAGACGTAATAAAATTATTCGTATATTCATAGAACATATTCATTACCACGTTTGTTTACCTTAATATTTTAGCCAACGTACCAACTTATGACACAGTTATATCACTAAACATAGCGTCTTATCGTAAAGAGTAGTTTAAAAGTTATATGACAGCCAGTGTAACGTGACTTCACAAAGGGTGACTTATTACGCAGCGTGCAATGCAGCAGGAATAGCTATGTATACTTTACGATACGAAAACGTGTAATTAAACAACAAAGTCTTTCTCGACTACGCATTACATCGACCCAAATTATGCAGCAGATCTCTCCACCCAGTTGACATAGTCATGCACACATACACCAAAATAAACACACACATAAGTACATGACATATATTAACATTAATCCGTCTCGGAACTCATAATATAAAAACAAATGCTTATACAAAAAGCACACACACAGGAACGACTCTTTAATTACCATATAGGTCCGTGAAACAATTTCTGGGAAGGTATCAATCGAATTCTGTGACAAATACTAATTGCTCTTCTTGCTAGGCATGTCATTTCCTATAATTCAAACGGGTAATAACCATATTTCCATGCTTTTAATATACTGTACTTACATCCGAAATTAATCTCTGAAAATACCACAAACACAACCTTAACAACATTAAACAAATCGCAATATAAATCAGTCTTAAAAGGCAGTTGTTATGAAAACCGACAAACATTGCTCACGTTACATACGTCTACGTGACACATGTAATTATTAGCTTTTCTGGTACTACGAGATCATGAATATTAGAGTAACATTAGTGCGGAATGTTTAACTGTAGATGAACTGTTGCACTTGTCTGCGAAGAAGATTATTTTCCTCCTACAACAGTCCTCCCATTAGAGTAAAATTATTCTAAAATGTGTAAATGTCTTTAGCATATAATAAAGAACAAAATCACAACATAAAGATAGATAGTGAATCCTTTGAAAGGGTGGAAGAATTCAGATATTTGGGAGCGACCCTAACGAATCGAAACCCCATTCATAAAGAAATTACGAGCAGATTGAAGTCGGGGAATGTTTCCTATCATTCGGTGCAAAATCTTTTATCTTTCAGGTTGCTATCCAAAAACACAAATATTACGGTATGCATAACTATAATTTTACCTGTTGTTTTGTATGGGTGTGAGACTTGGTCTCTCACACTGAGGGAGGAACAAAGACTGAGGGTGTTCGAGAATAGGGTGCTGAGGAGGATATTTGGGCCTAAGAGGGAAGAGGTGACAGGGGAGTGGAGAAGACTACATAACGAGGAACTTAATAACCTGTTTTCATCACCAAATATTATTCGGGTAATCAAATCGAGAAGAATGAAACGGGCGGTGCATGTGGCACGTACGGGGGAAAAGAGAGGTGCATACAGGATTTTGGTAGGGAAACCTCAGGGAAGGCGACCACTTGGGAGACCCAGGCGTAGATGGGAGGATAATATTAAAATGGATATTCAAGAAGTGGGATGGGACACTGACTGGATTGAGCTGGCTCAGGATAGGAACAGGTGGTGGGCTATTGTGAATGCGGTAATGAACCTCCGGGTTCCATAAAATGCGGGGAATTTCTTGACTAGCTGAGAAACTGTTACCTTCTCAAGAAGGCCTCTGCTCCACGAGGTTTGTCGGTCGGTCGGTCGGTCGGTTGGTTGGTTGGTTGGTTGGTTGGTTGCTTGCTTGCTTGCTTGCTTGCTTGCTTGCTTGCTTGCTTGCTTGCTTGCTTGCTTGCTTGCTTGCTTGCTTCCTTGGTTAGCGTTTAGCATATTCTTTAAACTTATGTTTAGTGCAGCGTGCGTTACGACACACGCATCTCAAATACTAGTTATTAGAAACAGAGGCTTGTCGTAAACATTTCAAAGCAGGTGGAAGCACAATAAAATTTCTCGTAAAATTTTATCGCAATATTATATTCTGTTATTTTCATTAGGTATGTGACTTTCGTGTTATTACTTCACATGACGGAAAATTAAGTTTCATTTTAGCCGCAAACCCCTTACCTTCGTAAGCCTGAACTTCCGTGACAGATG
Organism: Coptotermes formosanus; assembly: GCA_013340265.1. Classification (NCBI taxonomy): domain Eukaryota; kingdom Metazoa; phylum Arthropoda; class Insecta; order Blattodea; family Rhinotermitidae; genus Coptotermes; species Coptotermes formosanus. The sequence goes on from BLKM01012018.1 coordinate 4,752,741, forward strand.
TGTTTTACTAAGGTCACACATACATACACACACACACACACACACACACACACACACACACCTGTACATATTGATATAGGCTACACGTAAGCACATTAATCTGTTAGGGTGTTATTTTAAATTAAAACACAAAACATTTCTGAAGATAGGTCTGCTCCCAACACCAGATAAAAGCACAAAGCTCTAGAAGTTTTCTCTGTTCGTTTCGTCCATCCCCGGACAACAAAACTAATTCTAGTTGCATTATATTAACTGTAATTGTAAAATAAGAATAGGAACTACTTATTTCAAATGTAAAATTAAACGCTTAAAGCGCAGTGGTGCTTACATACACTTAAAAACTCTGTGTTTTGTAAGCAAAATATATCTTTTGTACGTCTTCCTCAACCAACAATGATTATTTTCCAAAACAACATTACAAAATTGAATCGAATTAATTTGATTATATTTGATTAAATAATTTGTCTTTGAAATGAAGATTGAGTTTTTCCTCTGTCCCGCTTTGTTAACAGACACATGTAGTAGTCTGCAGTTAACAAACAAACGAACGTTTAATGAAATATTCTATTGCCTTGTCATATATACCCCATATCATCACCTTTCAATTTCGAACTACTGGGTTTTGAATTTTTTTGTTCTAGTTGAAATTCATAAGCGTCCATTAAATCAACTGAAAACTGACAGTAAAACGGACGCGGCATTTCCCTCAGGCCTTCCCTTGTCAATTCTCTGTGTAATCAAATACACCATCCTATTCCTCTCTCCCGTTCATTACACCAGCCATCTTGTTTCATTGTCAGTCAGCTGTGCGATGTGTGAGTTTAAAGTGAAAACTCGTTAACATATACAACTTACAAATGTCTTTTTATAAAAACATATACCAGCATATAAACCTACGTTTAAATACGTATATGAAAAGTAGGGTGTAATGGATTAACGTTATCCTTTTTGTGAAAATCTTCATAAATGCAAGTCAGAAATAAAATAATGTATTTATATGAATAGCACTTCAAAGTTTGGCACAAGAGAGAGAGATGCGGACAGAGAATTTGGTATACGAAAGAGGAAAGTAAAGAAAATCTCTGTCGAGATGGTACTTTCCAGAACCTTCTGGATAAATACTGACTACTATCCGGCAGTCCGGCAAATGTTCGGATAAATACTGACTACTATCCGGCAGTCCGGCAAATGTTCGGATAAATACTGACTACTATCCGACAGTCCGGCAAATGTTCGGATAAATACTGACTACTATCCGGCAGTCCGGCAAATGTTCGGATAAATACTGACTACTATCCGACAGTCCGGAAAATGTCCGGATAAATATTGACTACTATCCGGCAGTCCGGCAAATGTTCGGATAAATACGGACTACTATCCAGCAGTCCGGCAAATGAAAGTTTCAAACCTCCTAACTTTTTCAATAGCATGTCTTCATCTCAGTTACATGCATAAACATTCAGTTACTGCCTGAATGAGAACATAAATTGTGTTCACTATAAAGAAGACCTGTTGGGGAATGCAGTTTAGAGAAGCACAACGGTATTTAGTTTGAAAACGATGCGGCACACATAAACACACTGTGTGATAAAAATGCATTATCTCTCAGTGTTACAGACTGTGGTACGTGTGGTTACCACCGGACTTGAAACGTTTATCGCATTTGATAACTTTTAAATGTATTATTTACAACATACTAACATTTACCATTCAGAATTTTTTGCAACCGGTATATGAATGGCGAGGATAATGTGGAATATAGAAAATATTTGGTTATTAGCGGTGTAATAAAACATAATTCGAAAGTGCTTACACTGCTAAGATATTTAACAATATTATAAAGTTGTACATTTTACATGTTACTTTAAAAACGTGCGTGTTAATACTTATTACGTCACAATAGGCCATTTTAATACTCAGGGTTAGTAATAAAACCAATGAAATGACTTCTATCGCTTCAAGCAACAGAGAGTTACTGGGTAAAATCGTGGTTCTTTAACATCCTTATAATATCGGCAGCTTCCACAGTCCTGGGCTACAAAACACTAGGCAGACCCTTATGTTCCCTATTTTCCTCCCCTTGCTTAATGCCAGAATTGTGTTTACAGAACATGTAATTATGCGGCCGTCCCTGTTCTTATACCGTCAGAAAATGAAAGACGAACCTGGACATCAAGCTTGGACAAAACCATGGTTTTTATTTTAAGCACTTGACGAATGCTTTACGACATTTCCGTTATTTTCACCGCCATTCTAGCTTCTAAAAAACTGAATACACGATGCTGCTTCCTTGCAGATAATGAACAACAACAACAACAACAACAACAACAACAACAACAACAACAACAACCGCCGCCACCACAAATGACAAATAGAATATCACATATTCCATAAAATGAAACTTTCTCGGGTCAAGTAATAATTTGTTGCTTCTCCTACATTTTTCTATCCTGCGCTGTAATTTAAAACTCTCTTAGTTATATAATTTTTTTCCGGCGTGATTTCAAAATTTGTTTCAGATCTGAAAATTAACAGCACAATCATGGATCTATACTCACTGTGTCAAGTTTCTACTGCACCTTAGGTCTCGCAGTAAAGTTGCTGCTACTGATAACAAATTTTATTACACCTCAGATTACCGTTTACATCCTCTTACATTTCCCTAATATCAAATTTGAAAGCCACTGTTGCATAATATTTCGACAGAATGTCCTTAAAGACTCCCTGTATCAAAGCTCTGTTTGCAGTGTCATAGCTTGTCAGGCAAATTAATTTCATAGAACTGCCACACAAAATCCAACAAAGCACAAAAACAGCTTTCTTTAACTTTTAATTTATGTAGATAATAAGTCTAAAGTAAATAATTTTGCCTAACAGAAATAACATTTTCAACTTCATATCTTCAGACATCACAACACAAAATACGCACTCCGCCACAATATAAGCGTATTGAAAGAGGACGAAAACGTGGGATTCAAGTACAATTGTTACATTTTGTGTGAAAGTGCAACATCTGAGTCCATCATAGTAGTCCAGAAAGAGTATGATAAATATGGCAAAATTTAGAGTATGAGAAGTGTAGCAAAATTCAGAGTGTAATCTCATGTGTGCAGATAATGAACACTGGCCTTTCAGAAAATAAGAGAAAAATTTACGAAAGGAAAGCTGCCTTTCAGCACGTAAAGAAGCAATTTAGCGGGTACACTGAGGCTTGCGATATGATATGGAAAAACGTACTGTGGGTGGTGTGAAAAGTGTAAGGCGTGTGGTCTAGATGTAATCAGAAACACATTAACCAGAAGATTGTTGCTGCTAACGTGATAAATAGTTATCAAATATACAACGGGAAACAGCACTTTCTGATGTAGCATTAAGAGATAAATTATGTTAAGGCATGTCGTCTGTCTGCTTTCTGTAAAGGTTACATGGTGCACAAAGCTACGGCGATCAGCAGAAGAGGCAGTGCTTTCTCTACAGAATAATTGTAGGAAACATTGCTAATCACCGTCTTTCATGAAGAAATAATAAAAAGCTACCAGAACTGATATTCTCAGAGGTATGCTAAAGAGGACACCAGTGGTAAGCTACCCGTTCGGCTGCTTATTCCGATAAGTTTACCGGACACGTAAACTTCATTATGTCTTCTAACAGGACTTACACTTCTTGTTTCAATTACCACTCGGAACACCACTTCGCCAGATACAGCAAAGAATGTAAGTTCCTTGAATACAATCCTGAACATGAAATAACTGGCTTCCTCAAGTACTGCAATACTTTTATAACATTAATGTTACCTTTCTCCTTGAGAAGCTACATATAAACATTCATTCGAGACACAGAGTAAAAGAACTTTTAACACAAACGAACTAAATAAAACGGAATACAATTTGATTGTAATAAGTTTAACTGAAGTCAAACAGGTAGTTCTGGTGCTGTTACTTGCAGATGGACATCCATAATATTGTTACGTTGTTTCCAAAATTCCTTTCTTGAAACGTAACTAAAATATTTACACATAGTGACAAACTTATCTAATAAAGACATAATAAATTTCGGAGGCAGCGTAAGTGTTGTGAACATTATTTCAAAATGCACAGCCAAATGAGAAGTTTCAGGATAGACTACGGGAAAAACGGAAGTGACAGAATAAATAACAACAGGCATTGGTTAGCATACTTCTCAAAGTTTTCCAAAAGTAGCCCTAACAGAAACAATTTTAAAATCCTAAATTGCGAGAAACGTTTTATGTATGAAACTAAAAATATTAAAGCACCTATGTACAGAAGAATCTTTAAACATACGGGAACGAAAAGACGGACAGAAAACTTCTGAATAATAAAGGGTTTGGACAAATAAAGAAATATCTTTATGAAATTAATAAATTTTGCCAAGATCACAGAACTGATTAATCCAGGAAATATTAAACGAGACAAAATGTGAACTGGAAAGCAAAGTGATGAATTTAACACAAACGGTTGAGGAAGAGCATGAAGAATTTTTATAAACAGGTGAGAGTACATTACCGATAAAAATTTTTATAATGTATTGTATTGTATATGACACAGATCAAAAAGATCGAGTAAAGAGACGTACTGCAAAAAACTGGGTTCCAGCTGTCACAAGCTCTTGGAAATATGTTTGATACACAATAACTAAATGTTGTATTTTAATGTTACAGTACCTCAAGCTGTATAATATGAAGATGTTACATTTTAATTACTATAAATACGAAAATATTTCTTACTATACCCTGTGAGGAGAAGCCGAAAAGTTCCTTCTCTCTGACGTCTTCAGTGGAAGTGTTGGATATCACAAATAAGTTATAATTGCAATAAATTATCAATTTGCTTGAACAAACCTTAAAGCTAATTATGGTGGTGAGGTTAAGAACCATTTTAAAAGGCTGCATGTTTACTTTCAGAAAAATATCAGTTTCGATTTTCAAGACAGGTGGTAATAAATTACGCAGAGAGTTAAGTGTGTTGTTCAGCTGTAGGCTGGAGTACGTGCACGGTAGTGTGGGAACTCACCAGAACAGTAAAAATTGCATACAGGTAGACTGCAATATATTGCCTATGATTACTTTCACTCTGGAGCAAATACAACTGGTATCTCCACTACATTAGAAGCGTGTGATACATACAGAGCACCGTAACTGAATGACAATTTAATGTTTTTTATACTTGTAGCTAATAGCCTATCAAACTATGACAGATACGTGAAAATGATTCTAAATGCACATATTAAAGAATGGCTTGTCCAATTCACACACACAGCAGTAGTATATGTTTGTACAAGGTGATTTAAACAGAGAAGTATAAAATAAACACGTGGTACAAGTGTCTTCTCAGTACAGTAAACACTATGTTGGGAAACGGCATGCTTTGTGCTCAAAGCGATAGGTAATATAAGATACGTATAAAGTTACTACAGTGGTGCGTTCGAGTAATGTTTACACCTCCTCAGCTATGCTTACAACTTGATGGCGTTTCAATGGAAGACATTGCTTTTACGGAAACTTCATGTTGCCTACAAAAATACAACGCACTTAGTCTTCATGTGAAGTGCCCGATATTTTTATCCTGTTTCAACCAAATTTGGAATTCCCCGGCTGATTGTCACAGAAGTCACCAAATATCGAATTTCATGTTAATCCGCCCAGTGTGAGCTGCGCTAATACATGAGGACAGACGTGCGGACGGACGGATGAACGTGACAGAGTTCATAGGCAAGTTTCCAGTGTAATACAATTTTATAACAGATACATGGTATACAGAAATATATAATCGTATATAAACCTGCACTATTATTTAAAACACAATTATGTGAAATTCGAAGACTGAGATTTGTAGATTCTAACTTTCGTAAATATGTAGCTCATAAAATACAGAGTGACGTGTTTATATGCTATTTGAATACTTTATAATGCATAGAAAATTACAATATAAAATATTTTAAGCATTCTATTGGAAAGGATTATCTATCACATTAACACAAAAAGAAGTGTAGGCGGCATCCAGCTATCCTGCTTTATAAATTAATTACCGATTATAACAATAAATTACTTCAAAGCAGCGTGCTGTAACTGTACTCTTAATTCTACGAATGTAAAATCAGTCTACATTTTATATAAACATAAAATTCGTACCTCACAGAGAACACAGTGTGCTTCGCTTTTAAAGACTAAATGGTTCATGCTGTACAAAGAAATACAGCTGCTTCTTGAAAGAATTATATCTTATATAGAATTTGATAAGACCTGTAACGGTCTGTAACGCTGTAACGTTCAGCCCCTATACAGCATTAACTGATTGGTTTTTATAACCGAGACGAAGTGTGTTTGCTGCGCGGTACGGACTGAGTCTTTAAATGTTTCAGTTTAATCTCCCTCTTTAAACGGTTAATCACAAAGATATAAAATAGCAAAGAAATATCCGCAAATCGTAACGCCTGTAAACGCACCAATGTTGGAGTTTCATGGACCGTCATGTGACTACAAAGAACTGTGTTTTCTGCGCGGTATGATCTGAGCCTGTAATATAATTCAGCTTTATTTATATGTTCTGTACGGATCTCAGAAAAAACATCGATTATTTCCCTATACAGAATTTACTGGTTGGTTTTAATAACCGAGACGGAGTGTGAATACTGCGCGGTAGGAACTTAGCATGTACTATAATTCAGCGTAATCTCAGTCTTTAAATGGTTAAACACAAAGACATAAAATACCAAAGAAATATCCTAAACAACGCTCTCTTTGGTGTAATTTTTTATTTAAGGCCGTGCCATGGCTCAGGCGGTTAGCAATATCAATGGCGCCATTCTACTTTCTATGAAAGGCGACAACATACTGTACTTCCTTCCAATGCCGTATTACATTATAAACTGCTTATTCACTGAAAGATGAATTAAACTTACCCTTAAGTAGCTACATCGAACACTGGACGTATCATTACGGGTTAAATATTTCAGTGCATTTCTCCGCGTCTCGGCGAAGAACATGGCGGCAGTCACAAGACCTGTCCAGTTCGTTTCAGTCCTACCCACTTGGTACTGATCCTTAACTGGCATTCACTTTGCAACTTCATTACAATATAAAATGACACCACGAAGGCAATATTATAACACTTTTAAATGATTCAACACTTTGTTACACCAACAAGCACATAACAGCACGCATTACAAATTAAAAGTAACTAACACACGAGCTATATTCAACTTTCCCTACGCCATTATGCACACAACTGCAACTAGAAGGAGAAGGAAGGGATGTCAAGCTGCCCATCGCCTTACACCTGCTTTCCCCCTCCACCCCCTCCTCCCCACCCACCCACCGCTCTATTACTGCAGGGTGACATCTACTGATCAAACTTGGTACAATTTTTTCTATTGCTTACTGACAGAAGAAAATAAATCAATACTTTAATATATTTGTAACAAATATTATTTGGGCCTTCATGCGTATTTACAGTACATGTGTTATTAAACAAGTTGAATTAGAATTCTTAAAATAATACAAGGTCTATGCCTTCTTGCCACCAGATGACCCTACTAATCAACAAGAAAAACAGCTTATTGCCTCTGCACGGACAAGTGCATTATCTAGCTGTCCGATGCTCTTTGCAGCCTGGAGTGTTGAGTATTGGCCAATCAAGACGAATCTTTAGAGTCACTTCTATCTGACGTCATGTGGAATTGGTGGGGGATAAAGTGACATCGGATCAGGCATTTCTCCTTTTATTCCGTTCTCCTCTGCTAGCCAACATTCCACAATTGCTCCACAATAAACTGTTAGAGACCCTTCATATGTACGATAAACCTGGAGTGGGGGTTCGCATCTGAACCTTATTTCGGCCGGATGCAAAGCAAAGAATTTAAGATTCGTGAAGATATGAGGCCCTCACAGCCGTGTTACTGTAAGTTCAAGTCTTCTGGGATGTGACTCTGTGTCACTGGACAGTATGTTAACAGATGATCGAAGACTTGAATATTCAGTTTACGATACATTTACGTGTAAACTAGCTGTAAAATGAGGATTCAGATTTTCTGGGATAATACGCTGTGTCCTTTGGTGAGTGGTTCCGGACGTTTCGAAGGACCGTAGTACCCACATTAGGAACATCGGGAACCACTCACACAACGACACGGCGTCAACACAAACGAATTGAATCCTCTGAAACGCCGCTGTGAGAACCACAAATTTCATACATAATATGCGGAAGACAGCGTACTCGAAGAAAAGAATATGAGTTGTAACTGAACCCAGTCTTTACTGTTTACGAACGTATATGTGATCAAATCGAGAAGAATGAGATCGGCGAGGCATGCAGCGCGTATGCGCTAGGGGAGAGGTGCATACAGGATTTTGGTGGGCAGACCTGAGGGAAAGAGAACACTTGGAAGACACAGGCGTAGATGGAAAGATAATATTAAAATCGATCTTCAAGAAGTGGGATGATGGCATGGAGTGGATTCAGCTGGCTCAGAACAGGGACAGGCTCTTGTGATACATAAATACATTCTGTGGGCAAACTGTAGAGTTCTTATGTATTATAACCTTCCTTGTTTAACAAAAGGCTAGTAAAATTCCTAACACATCTTCATGTCTGTATTTTCCAAACATCTAAGCAGAGAGCTGCGGGAATATAACCAGCACTCAGTAATGCTAAAGTTGTCTACTCACACGTCACGGAAGCACGTAAACGAGGGGACGCATAGCACTGTTCTTTCTTAACGCTGCCGCTAGATGGTGGCAAAAGATACGCCTTATGTGCCGGCCGTTTTGGCCCCAAATAACCACTGGGTGGGTCCCAGACTGGATCTTGACGCTTTAACGAGGAGAATAATTTATTTCCCCCTGCCAGGAATCAACCCACGACTCCTCGGTATTCCAGCCTATAGCCTAGTCATTACACAGACTGCGCTATCCCTGTTTCTCAAAACTGATATAGCTACACTATAATGACAGCCCCTCAATACCACACTACCATTCCACGCATCAATATATCACTGGCATTTGTAGTTGTTTCCTCTTCAAATGTGGAACTTCACTGGATCGTTACGAGTTTTCGGGGGAAAGAAGTCTTGCTATGTGATTTCGGATGATTGTCCCAATTAAAGTTGTCAGGTTTCGGCAAAAGTGCGGAGACGAGAAGGAACTCTTCTTAACAACATTCACAGAAGTGACGTCTGACAAATATTGTGTGGATTCCAATCATACATGCCATTTGAAATCGACTGAAACTTTTTCTTTTTTTAGAAAGGACGAGACAGTGTGTTATGGGAAACTGTAATGTCCTTGAAAAAGCGAAGACCTCAAATTGTGTACCAAAACCTTGTGACAATAATCACTCACAAATGCACTAACGCAGGGCTTCATAACCTTTTAAAAAATATAGAATCCACATCAAAATTCCAGCTGCGTGAAAGGTGGTGTGAAGAAGTTCCATACCACACAAATATCCGGCACCACAGCACAAAATTAGTCGCCCGGCTGACCTGGCACCCCGAGATTTGTGCACCCCCGCACTAGAGCTTTGTAAGCACTAAATGTCACGTACTTAATATTTTAATCTTCACGTCTTAATTGTACTATTCAGTAACTGATACTTTGTAGTTTCTGTTCAGAGCACGGGTTCAGAAATTTTGGTACAATTTTCACAATACTTTGTTTTCCTCGGGGTAGAAAAAACAGGTGAGTATTAGTCAACAACATAACGAAATTCTGGGTTTCATAAAAGGCGGGGTATTCTGAACCAGCTTGGTAACCATCAGCTTCTCAATAAGGACCCTGCTTGATGGAGTCAGATAATACTTTAAATATCACATACTCTCTGTTGGACGTTTGGCGGTTTACGTGTTGAAAGGCGTGACACTTTTGTTATATGCGTCTCTTGGGGAATGACGATCATAAAATTGTGAAATGGACTTGCTAATGGAATTAGTGATTTTTGTGGTGCAAATTGTAAGAACCACACCCCATTACCCTAATGAACTGCCGGACCATCCGCAACTTACCCTCCTTAGTGTTTAATTACGGTTGCGTAAAAATAACAAAATGGTGCACGGTTTTCCCTGAAAATGTGATTGTCTTTCTACAGGTCAAGATATGTGCAGGTCTTAAAAAAACCCGGAAATTCAATGCTGTGCTCGAAACAGCCTACCATATAAACGTACCATCAGCGATCTAATTACAACTCAAGACTGAACCACAACTTCTCTTTCCACTTAGTCTCCTCGAAATATGAAACTGCACGTACACTTCTGGAGGAACGCGGTGGCGCAATTGGTTGAGGCACTACGCTACAAGCCAGAAGGCCGCGGGTTCGATTTCCGATGGAGTCAATGAGATTTTCCATTGACTTAATTCTTCCGGTCGCACTATGGCCTTGGTGTCGACTCAGCCTCTAACAGAAATGAGTGCCAGGAATACTTTCTGGGGGGTAAAGGGGGCCGGTGCGTAGGGCCGACAACCTTACCACCTTCATGTGCAGATTGTCTTGAAATCTGGGAGCCTCAAACTCCTGGAACCTTCTGGGCCTGTCCAGCCCTGTAATGGGACTGCTTTACCCTACCTTTACCTTTACTTCTAACTATTCCACACGCGTAATAAATATTTCCATCTACCACACTTTCTTCCGTTTTGTCAACCTAATGCTAGGAGGTACAGATGCCCTCTATCATGTAACTTTTTTCAGCCAGATATTACGTCCTCTTCCTTATATTTGGGTTACATTATTGTACCCTAAGTATATACAGAGCGAAAGAAAGTCGTGCACAAGCTCTCCATGGAATGAATCCCTGTTAAAAATAAAATCTAAGGTACTACACAGCGTTTATTCTCCGAGATGATTATTTTTCGAGAAGCACGTTACCGTCAGATGCGGTAACACATTTCACAGCCATGTTACTTGACACGACGATAAAACACGTTGTTAAAGTGTGCTCGGAGCACATAACGCACAGCAGGATCCATCTGTGATCGAATTAGCACGTAATACACACACGTCGAATACAGCGACATTGCTTCTATTCTTCGGTTACTGTAATGGTCGAAGTCGTAAAGCGTGTTACGTTATCCAGGTCGACGACATCCAGAATAAGATGTGTTTCGACGATTGTAGCAACTTCTGCGTGAGAAATGAATTGTTAATACGTACGACACTTGTTTTCCCAAGAACGGTAAAGACAGGAGGAACTGAAGGTGCCATAACTGAGGCTATGGAACCACAGCCGTGGAGAAGCTCAGGCGATGTAACTATCAAACAGGCTGATTGGTCGGTTACATCATAATTTCCCGTGAAATGTTCTACTACGGATACTTGAAGATGTCGCTAGCGGTGAAGCAGACGTGGTTACAGCACGATGGTCCTCGATCAAAGTGTGCGGGACACTGCCGTCCGACAACGGTCAAATGAGACACATCTAAGGAAGTTGGACTGGACAGAAGGGCTGATATCACGGCCCCGTTGGTCGCTGAATCTAAATCCAATTGATTTTTCTTCTGAGGACAGCATTTACGCAGTCCATTACAGGACAATGGACGCGCGTGTCAATAAATTAGGATGCCGTGAAAGTGGTTGATACAAACTTCTTGTAGCGCGTTCAAGAGAATATAATGCAGACCAGTGCTACCTGCATTGAAATGGAAAGAAGCAGCGTGTAACACCTGCTGTAAGTACGGGTCAACCATGTTTTCAAAATAATGTTACATCTTGCTCCAGCTGGCGGACACGCGTACGTCAAACCTGATCGTCTACAGACGTAGGTTGTAAATATTTCTATTTTACTTTTAATAAGAAGCCGAAGTGTGGAGAATTCCTACGAGAAATATTTTTCGCCTCTATGTGAATATATTACATGCCGTAATAATAATAATAATAATAATAATAATAATAATAATAATAATAATAATAATAATAATAATAATAATAATAATAATAATACAGACAATAAAATGTTGGTATGATTCCTAAAAGTATTACTACACAGATACACACGTGTACTTGCTGACACACAGACACTCCTGTTATGCTTCTATTCTCCTCACTCACAATGCCACTGGTATGTTAAAATCGAGAAAATGGAAATTAAAGCAGTATGGTTCGAAGTCGTACTTTTCGTGTACTGTACAGGAGGTTTCTGGCAAAAGACGAACACTAACCAAGAGATTAAAGAGACATGCCATTTACCATAATGGGATTCCTTATACTGCTCACAGTGTGAATCCGTGATCCTACAGAGAAATGTATAATTGCGCAAGACTAAAATTCAATTTCGGTAAGAGAGTTTAGGGGTTTAATTCTGAAAGAACAGTGAGAGAAACTTCAACTAAAGTTAACTTAGACACAGTACTGAATGCCGAAAACATGGAACTGGATGAAAATATGATTCATGCTAGAATATTACTACACAAACAAACAAACAAACAAACACACACACACACACACACACACACACACACACATGCAAAATATACAATGTGGAAAAATCCGTTTTCTTATCACAAAAAGGAAAACAATTACAAACAACATGTAACGCAGACAAAAATACACACAATGTGTTGCAAAGTATGCACTGGGTCTAATAAAGCTTTCTATTTTGAAGTATAGCCATTAGAAACTCGAATTTTTTTAAAGTTACTTCCCCTCTTTCAAGCAAGAAAAGATAGGCGAAAGGAAAATAATTTCCAAGAAGATTAGAATTGACACGTGGGAAGATAATTACACAGATAATACACGGTAGTTTCGGTGTTAGCGTATGTCTTTGCATTATTTCCTCGTACACAGTTTAACCCCATGCAGCCGGCTGAATCCAATCCTCTCCCTGGACCCTGAGGTCACACCATGATCAACGTCTAAGCCTAATTGTTCCTAGTTATCTCTAACATGTAAGATAAAATTTAAATGGGAAAAACTAGCTGAAGCAAAGAGAACCGAGCTTGGAAGGGGAATAAGAACTAGTTTGCATGTATGATCGACTGGCTGTTAAACAAGAGAAAAATTGAGAAAAAAAATCACAGCTTAGCATAGAAACAAAAACACAGACCGAGACTTGAAAATTACAAAAATTGTGGCAAATAACACAGAATTTGACGTTCATTTTTCATTAACAATGTAGAACTTAAGATTAATACAAGAGATGTAGAACTTCGGAATAATGTAAGGATATTCACTTCAGAAAACTTGGTGTTAGCTGGCACATCACCATTCAGGAACGTGACTAAGAAAATAAACGTATATTCTGTATTCAGATTTAGGACTACTTTTTATGTAGAATTCTCGTCTGTCCTATGCACGTGACATATTCTGACCATATTATCTCTGATTTGATACCCTTAACCTTTTAAAACCTAGCGATAACTTTACGTACAACCCGGTTTAACATTAAAAAATTCTACGTGGTGCCCACATTGCATTTATGTGTTTTGTACGGATCTCAGAACAAACAGCAACTTTTGCCTTATAAAACATTAAGAGATTGGTTTTTATAACCGAAGTGGAGAGTGTTTACAGCGCAGTACGCACTGAGTCCTTGTATAAAACAGATACGTTCCGTCTTTAAAGGGTTAACAATGCACGGAAAACAATTCATTAAGACTCTCCTTACACACCTTCAACAATCACCCTGTTCCTTCCCACCACCTAAGTCCAAATATTACCCACAGCAGCCTGTTCTCAAACACCCTTTCTGTTCCTTCTCTTGAAGTTTAACCCCTAAAAAGAATAAACGGGAAATTATAATTTGTTTTATAATCTCATACCCTTTTACACATATGTCTGCACACACAAAGCACATTGTAATGCAAAATGTAATAGCACATATGGCACAAATCTATAAATACAACGGAAGGTAAAAGGTAAAGTTTCACCCTATAACAGGCCCTGAGGGCCCAAGAGGGGGAGTAGAGTTATAGCTCTACCCGTTCGTGAACCTCGGCACGAAAAGGGGATGGGGTGGCTAGCCCCACGTCCCGGCCTATAATGGAAGTAAAATTCCTAATGTCTCAGTAACAACTGAACATTCTTTGCTGGTAGAGCTGCACATCACTCTGCTGTCTGAACATATGAAAATATTTCGAACAATAAGAAGATGTCATGTAACAATAAAGAAGTAAGAATAATACTGTAGTAGGAACACGTAGTCAAAGGCTTCAACTACACACAAAATAAAGTACTCCGTAACTGGCCACATAGTAATGGATAAAAATACTATGCACATTATAAATCAACTTGGTATTCTTGAAAATTTGGATAAATTAATAGCCTGTGTTTCCGAAACGTCTCCTTCTTTAATCCCTAAATGAAAGATGAATTTAACGGATAGTACTTGTAGGACGGATATACTTCTAGTTCACAATTACAAATCTGAGTGTAATTAGTAATATACGCATATCACAAATATCTGCTGACCAAGAAGCTACGAATTTTCTGGAGTATAATAAATATATCGACAGGGTTTTCCAGTTTAAAAGTACAGTTTGTAAGTTTTGTTTTTAAGTTATTTAAGGCTCTGAGATGTGGGACCAGCCATTCCTTTTGACTGCACACTCGTTAGTTCACCAAACAACTGCAGGGAAACGAAATTTCATCAACTGAAACAATCATATCGTAATGGAATTTAGGGGTTTCGGTTGTGAAATTGTTGATACGTATGGAACAGGATTTAAGATTGCACAGAACTGAAAGCTTTGGCTTTCGCATTCTTTCAACAACTATGGTGATGGCACTCAATATTAATTTGCAGCTGAACATATAGTAAGTTGTTCTATTTTGACTAATTACACTGGTCTACAGGATAAAACCCTTTAAAAGCTGTTTTAGTTCCAATCACTGATTTTGTATAATTAACCCATACTGATTACAGAAATAACTTCCATTCTGCTGTAACACATCACATTATTCCACAATTCTGAAAGAAAGATATAAAACAAATTGCAATGTTGCAATGAATGTATCACATACGAACGACATAAAATGTCAATCACTTGGAGAAAATATGAGCAACTTCGTATTCTTAATAGGATTTAAACATTATGAATACAAAATAATCATCGGTTATTGTATTACATTTGAATTTTTCACAAAAAACAGCAAAAATTAACACTAAAAGTCACTAAAAACATGAATAACTTAAACTGCTATTATACTGTCGTAAAAGCATATGTGATTTTGCATTAAAATGTGGGTCTGTGTTTCATGTTATGCATTTCAATCAACAGAACTTCTGTCGCTTGATTTGAAAATTTCTTATGCCAGACTTTATTTTGTGTGTTGTGTCACATTCATCACGTCTCAGCAACCAGCAGTAATCTGCCGTCACGGATACATCCCATCACCCCTGGTATCACCCTTCCATCTCCTTGATATCTTGGCTAAACTGTTCGCCTTGTTGCTCACTGACTGCCCCTAGGTTTTCTGGGAACTGGTCCAAATGTGAGAAGAGGAAATGTAGTTTCCGCCTCATTTTACATCCTAGAACTTTATATTTCTCTAGCATATTATTTACAACTTGCTCACAATTTGTGTCTTTATTATTTCCCAAGAACTTATCAATCACTTCTTTAAAATAAATCCAAGCTTCTCTTTCAGCAAGAGTCACAGACTCTTCAAACATTTTTCTTTACTTAGTGCCCTGATCTGTGGTCCTGCAGAGATGCCTTCCTTGATTTTCGCCTCTGAAAGTGCTGGAAACTTGTTGCTTAGGTAATTAAAATAATTTCCATTTCCATCCAGGGCCTTAACAAATTGCTTTATTAAATCGAACTTGATGAGTAAATGTGGTAAGATAATTTTTTCAGGGCCCACTAAGCTCTTCCTCAGTATGTTCTTACAGCCTGGTATCAGTCTAGTTCTATGAGTCCACTGTCTTTCTAACCAGTGTTTAAGTTGAGCTCGACTGTCCCATTCACAGATGTAACATGGGGATTTTATGTACCCCTGTTTTTGTCCTAGCAGCATGCACAGAACCTTCGTGTCACCACAGACCATCCAGTGGAGTTGCTTATAATTTATTTTCTCTAGTGGCTGCTGCTCAATATTTTCGTAGCCTTCATTAAGATGAACTGAATGGCCAACTGGGACTGAAGCAAGATGGTTACCATTATGTAGTAAAACACTTTTCAGACTTCTCTTGCTTGAGAGAGTGAAGATCCTCCACTCGTCTGTTTCATACGCTAACCTAACATATTTATTACACTTGGAATGTCATTGCAGTACACTACAGATTCCTCTTGGATGAAATACTGCAGTAGATCTTTCTCTCGATTTCTATAAAATGTTACATATGTTTCTGGAGTTAGCAGTTTTTTTCCCTTCAGTCTGGAGCCTAGAATTTCTGCAGCATCCTTAGGGACATTCAGGTCTCTAAACAAATCACTCAGTTCAGTTTGTGTGAACGGTTCAGGTGTGCCATGTGTGCAGGTACCATATTCAGACTCCTCTGACGATTCACTGGGTGTGGCACTTGATTCAGCCTCCAGTGTACGAAGTTTCTTAGAGGGATTAGGCACTGGCATATCAAGGCCATGTGACACAGGTCTTATGGCAGAAGGCAAATTGGGATAAGTAATTCCTTTCTTATTTTTTGTATTGAAGCCTTTCAGTGTACACAAACAAACAAAACAGCAGTCGTCAACACGGTTTATTGGCTGACGCCATACCAATGGTATGCTAAACAGCAAGGCCCTCTTCTTTCCCTTTGTCCAGTTTCTTAAATCCTCAAAGTAATCCCCTAGGCAAGATCTTTCAAAAGCAACATACTTTTTGAACTCAAGTGCCCAAAATGCTGGTACCATATTTCCTGAGAACCGCAGCCAGAACAACATTACTGGGATATGAAGTCACGTTGCACCCATTTGCTGAACCTTGATCAGGCATGGGTCCTACACTTCGTAGCTTGTAAAGTCCCTTAACATTTGCAACTCTAAAGTTACAGACACCTTCTACAATAACATCAGACTGCCTGTAGACTCAATATTCATGCTTGTCAACAATCAGGATAAAACACTTTCAGCTAATTTACAGACAGACAATAGACTAACAGAGACGCCAGGAATATGCATAACGTCAGTTACAGTTTTCTCAACGTTATCATCAATAATTACTTTTACATTACTTTGCCCTTTGCTAACTAACCTCTCACTGTTAGCAATATTGATATCTTTACCCTCTGATTTCAAATAACCCCACATCCAGTCTTTACTACCACTCGCATCACCTGTACAACCAGAGTCCAGGATCCAATCACTTTTTTCGATACGCATACTCGAGAAAGCTGTAGCTAACAACAAAGAATCATTATTAGGCTTTGACTTAGCATTTGGCTTTGATTGAGGTTTTTTCCTTCTTCTTAACTCAGCACACTTCTGCCTAATATGCCCAGGTTTCTTGCAATGATGGCATACTGGTTTGAAGGATGTCGTCTTGTACAACTTTCCTGCTGTAAGTGCTGAATCTCCATCCCCAGATCCACCCTCAGAAGCTGCTTTGGTTCGCCAAAACTCATCCCATAACAGTGTCGTCCTCACATGTCTGTTCCTCAACTTGCCCCTGTAGTTCACAGTAATATTTACTATAAGAAGATCAAACGAGTCTGGCAGTCCATAGAGCATGATCACAGTGAGCTCCTCATTGTCAACAGAGTGCCCAATCTCATCGAGTTGTTGGGCCACAGAGGTTACAACCTCTATATAACTGACCACAGAACTGAAATCTTCATACGTCACACGTATAAGACGGCACTTGAGACTAACCCATCGAAAAAGTCCCTTATCAATATACGCCTTCTCAAGCTTTGACCCATGCTTCCTTAGCAGTCTGTGCATCAACAAGATGGGCATAGCACTGAGACTCAACACACAAAGGAATTTGAATAATGGCAACCGGATTTCACCCTTCATCAGTGTCTGTTCCAGTAACACAGTCATAAAGGCCCTCAAGAACAAGTGTCATTTTCATTGTGAATTTCCAAGTGTGATGACTGTCCAGTCAACATAATCTCTCCAGGACCACTGTCAATGCTCCAGCTCCTCGGCACATTACCGTCAGTGCAGTGGCTTGTGTTGCGGTTATGTTCGTTGATGCAGTTGCCATTTCCAAACCACAAAAATACACACAGAACACACAAAACTATAGCAACACACACAATATTGGTCTTCCTGGGTCCATAACCTGTTAGAATCTTGGAGTAAAAATAAATAACCAGGGCTGGATGTAGAGACATACGTGTATTATTTGAAAGACTAATTCACCCATGATGGAAACACAAAGAACCCAGAAAAGGAAGGAGAAGTGAACATAAATATGGAAGTTACAAGCAATGCCAACCTAACTACACTAATAAAGATGCTGAGTACATAACGAGATTGTATATCTTAACAGTTTTAACAAAGGAGGTTATGTGATGTATTTGTTTTTTTACCACAAAATTCCCATAGATATAGAAAAATACATTTCGATTGTTCAGACACTGTCTTCTTTGCACTGTTTTTGGCACAACAAATACATAAAAGCACAACATTCAGCCACGTGAATCACTGTTATTAACATATATTGTAATTTCTTGCTCAGCACTAGTTAGTAGTAGCAATTGCTATCTAGTCACAGCCATTACTCCAGTGAAACGTGCTGCCATCTCTATGACATAAGCTCTCTTCTACAATAAAACAATTTTGCCAAATCCGTAACTACTTAATTTAGAGTGTCTTTTGACTTTGCTATTAAGGTTCAATTATTGCCCTGAAAATAATTTTTTAAAGTATTATTGCAGAAATACTAAACACTAAAAATGGTATGTGATAGAACAAAAGTAATAACATGTCTGGAATCAGCACACAACATTTCATACAAATCAGGCTTCAAAATCAAAACAGCGAAAACCATGTAGACCAGTGACAAAATGTGCCTGTCTCCCACACTTTTTTTCTCCTAATGCACACCTTATAAATGCTGCATAAAACATCGAACAAGGGAAAAGTTTGGGAGAATGCAAGAACGTGGCGCTGGTTACTAAAGCAATTGGGTCAATATGTGTTTACATAACAGCAAAAACAGCAGAATATTTCTTGTAAAGCAGGAGATATTATAATGTTTTTCACTGTACATATCATGACTACAATCCACATGTACTACCTGAATTACGTCCCTGCATTCGGACACTCTTCCTTTACTATACAAAACTTTAATAACCTTACAATGCTGAGTAGCTGCCTGTCATTTCACACGATATACAGCGCGACATGTTCCATAGGTTATGTTTGAGTTTAAAGTACGGTAACCTTACAAAACGGCTACATCACAAAACACACACACAATACCGCACTACTACATCCAGCTACTACACACTTTGCAGAACAATACAATTACATACAGCTTATAACGTAACGTTAAATGCTCTAGTACACACCACTAACACGCCACGTCTGCCTCTGCGTCTACAGTGGATACAGTTGAATAAGCATTATCGAGTAAATCGATTATTTCAAACTAGTGATTACCTCGAATATTTATAAGAACCATCTAATGACCTTCTTCAATGTATACTTTACGTTATTTAGATCATGGGATCTTTCTGCTTTCGGACACACGATCGCTTGACGGAAGGTAAGGGGGGAGACAAGGCAGATAAGAAGCCCTGGCAGTGATAGACTTAAGGCAACAGCTATTCTGACGGAGATATTCCAGGAAAACTCCACGTATCTTTCATCTCAACACTAACGTAAGACGAATGGACGCATTTACTCCTCGGCCAATTTTTTTACATGGTTGAAGAGCCCCTAGTGGGCCAGGGCCTCCTCATTATTGAGGCTTCACGATCACACTCATTTATACACACCTCATTCGGTAGGACTCCTCTAGGCGGGTGATCAAACCGCCGCAGAGACCTCTACCTGACAACACACAACGCTCATAAGAGAAGACTTCCATGCTTCCGGCGGGATTCGAACCCACAATCCCAGCAAGACAGCGGCCGCAAACCCACGCCTTGGACCGTGCGGCCACTGGGATCGACCCTCGGCCAATTTACCACTAGCACAAAACCTGAGCTACAGTTCTAGTCATAGCCAGAGTCGGCCCCACTGTCAGCCTGGACTCAAAGGTCATCGCAAAACTGCTGTTACAGCCGGAATCAAACACCGGTCGACCAGCCAGCACCTACTCGCAGTATCAGCTATGTTACACTGGCTCACTTCAGGTATCTTAACAAGGATCCGACCGCCCTAACAATCGAGCTACGTAACCCCTATACTAAAACGATGGAGGTTCTACCAGTACTCTGTCACTATATCAACTGAGCTATACCGGTCCACTTCTTACGGCGTTTGCACAACTGCGCATTCTGCCGCAACGTGACAACATAACTTAACAATTTCTAATTCCGTTCTTACTGAGCTCCAGGTGTGGACGAATGGCGCGTATTCGTGCGAAAGAGCTGCACGCCTGTAATCCATCAATAAACACGTTACACAACTGCCAAACTTGCACAGAAATACGTCCACAGTTGTTCTGGGGGCGGAATGACATATCCTTTAATGTTCGCCGAAAAACATACAACAGCGTTATTTGGCCGGGCCGCGTTCCGACCAGAATCGAACATTACAGCAACAACGTCCACACCAGAACTTTCGCTCCTAAGTTACACCAGAATGCGTAGCTGTGTGCCCGGCTTCATAATGTTACCGCCATTGTGCAGATACTGCAGTCTACGCAAATGAGACAAATTAGGTTCTTCATTATTTGCGCGAAAATGTAATTAATAACAATTTATTTCTGCATAATTCAGAACTAAAACATTGCAATTAATATTTAATTAATATCAAATTAACAATTAATAAATCAACGAACTTACTCACTTAATAAAACACATCCAGATGAAAGTATAAAACTCCTACATGTTTCGCCCTGATGATGGCATCAGGGACTTGTGCAGAACTAAAAATTACAGTCCCAGCAAGCTGGCCTTGCAGGCATAATTCTTCGTTCCGAATAAATCCCTGATAATGGCACCCCAGTGCCGAAATATGTAGGATTGTGACATTTGCTTCTGAATGCATTGTATTAAGTGCATAATTTGGTTGACGTGTTAATTATAAGAATACGCACGACATGAATATAACGAAATTTGCAAAACACTGGAATTTACAAACTGCTCCATTGTTCTGTTTAAACAGTTTGTCTTGCTATGCTGAAGCAGTCCACCGTTTCAGTGTTTCAGTTTTTATGAATTCCTTTTCTGTCTGCAGCTCTTGCAAGCTTCTTTCGAAGATCAAAGTGAATCTGGGTACAGACAAAGAGTCGCAAGGCGAGTACTGACCCTTTATTTTTTAATAATACAACGTGCTATAGCCTGCAGGCTAGTAAAGCTGCCAAAACGAAAAAGGAACGTGTTTTCTTTTGCCAATGAGGTCTAAATACCAGCCTGTCTGATTACAATTCTTTTCGATTGTTACGGACTGAATGTTCTGAATTTGTACTTTTACGGCTTCTTTGTACTTCTGTAATAAAATATTACATTATTTTTCATTCCTTCACTACCATTTCTTTTCTTTCCATTTTGTTCGCGCAAATGAAGAATCCGAGTTTCAACAACAAATTCTTTGTGGAAAAGATCATATTTTTTATACAAATAACGTATTAACTCACTTATCTTCACGCAAACGCCATACTAGCCGTACTTCCAACCAGCGGACAGACATTACACTCAACGCATTCAATTTATTGTACCAACTAAATGCACATTAGTTAAACATGATTGTCAAACATATACTTCCGTCATGTTTAACAATCACGTGCCTTTAGTTGGTACAATAAATTGCAGTCACTGATCTACAAAAATGCACAGGGATTGGACAACCTAAAGATTTTACGCTGTTTGTACTACCCGATTCATCTCTTGGGTACATTAACCCTTTAAAGATCAAGCGTATCCGTTTTATATAAGGACTCAGTGCGTACCGCGCTGTAAACACTCTACACTTCGGTTATAAAAACCAGTCTCTTAATGTTTTATAAGGCAAAAGTTGCTGTTTGTTCTGAGATCCGTACAAAACACATAAACGCAATGTGGGCACCACGTAGAATTTTTTAATGTTAAACCTGGTCGTATGTAAAGTTACCGCTAGGCTTTTAAAGGTTAAAAATTCGGCTGCCCTGCTCCGGGACACTCACTATACTGCCTTGGCTACTCCCGGCTTTATACGTCTACTGTGTTGCGATAAAGGTCATTCGGCCATTGCTAATCTAGTGCTCTCATTCTATCGCTGCTATTCGAATGTTTTAATTAAGTTGTTGGCATTAAAATTTTGTAATATGATTGCCATAATTCAAATACTTTTATACCACCTCCTCTGTTCGAACATCCTTATGTTTCCTTCCCCCAGTATTGTTATTCCATCGCCAATATTCGAATATTTTATTACCGCCATTGAAATAAAAATCTGAATTGAAACAGAATAATTCATTTAAAAGTTACATCCTGCTATGGACTAGGGCGGCACGAGGTGGCGCAGTTAGTTGACGCACTGCGCTACAAAGCCGGAAGGTCGCGGGTTCGATTCCCGATGGTGTCGTTGGAATTTTTAACTGACAAAATCCGTCTGGCCGCACTATGGCCCTGGGGTCGACTCAGCCTCTAAATAAAATACGTACCAGGAATTTTCGTGGCGGGTTAATGCAACCGGTGCGTAGGGGTGACAAACTTATGACTGTCATGTGCCGACTGTCTTGAAATCTGGGAGCCTCAACCTCCTGGAACCCCAGGGCCTGTCCAGGCCTGAACAGGGATTGTTTTACCTTTTTTTACTGCTATGAAATAAGCATCTGACATTAAAACCTTCCCACAATACGCATCTGCATTTAATTCCATGTGCTCTAAGTGCATACAATTGGTTCCTGTGCGTCCTCAATTTCTGTGGTAGAAGACGTGTTTTTAAAATTACCTTCAAAATGCGCTACGTGTGGACTGTGACACCTTAGCCAGGTTATATTAGTAGGTTTCCAGCAGTATGAAAACCTTCAACTAATTTAGTTTTGCAGTAAAAACGTTAGTTAAATCTCAGTGAATCTACTCTCTGGCAGACTTCCAAGTAAAATTAAAACGTACACGATACACTGACAGTAATGCTTGTGCAGTGCACAGACAGACAGACAGACAGACAGACAGACAGACAGAGAGACAGACAGACAGACAGACAGACAGACAGACAGACTGTCTTACGTTTCATCGTGCTGCAACAGACGCCCACGATGTAGACAGCCTATTCCCCCGATGCCATGCGTCATGTAATTACTAACAGTTAATGAAATTGCGGTAATATAATACTATAGACTCAGAATTTACGTTCTTTAATAAATTAAATTTACACCCAAAAGTATTTGTGTGGAATTTATTACACACTCTGAAGTACCCAGAGCTATGAAATATGTTCACAGTAGCTGGAAACATTTAATCTTTCCCTTCCATTGTTAGGGGTATTAAAATTTATTATAACAAACTTATTGCTTTAAATTAAATTAAAATCTTAACACTAAAACTTTTAAAATCGTATCAACACAGTTATAAATAAGGACTTTACAAGGAAAATACTGTTTGCACTAAATCAATTAGAAAATATAAGAATACATGATACTGAGACGGCGTTCTTATGTAAGGTATGGCAATACGTCACTTAGAAACTGTGTTCTCTTGAAAAGTTCATCGAAAATCCAACAGACTGAATGATAGCAAATCACTGATATCACATGTGAACCAGATTCCTCGTAACCACTTTTCTTTAAACGATTTTAACAGCACGAATAATTTCGTGACCTGTTAATTCCGAATGTAAGTATAAGATCCAGTATTTGTAAAACTCGCATAAAGTACGGGTGTTGCACAATGATTATTACGATGTAACTTCAAAACATATCTACACACACAACCCTCATGACCTCATAACCCTACCATTAATTTTGGATACTCGAAAACACAACATGCTTCTCATTAAATTGAAATACCACATTCGCATTTAGACTCCTCTTCGTACCATATCCCTTATTTTCAACATTGCTTTGTAGTGCTTTGAATAAAATATTACGTACTCAAATAGGAAAGATATACCCCTTTCATCTACTTTAATCCCTCAAAACGTCCACTTTGAATTCCACTGTTATTGCTCCACAGAATACACCGTTCATTCATGCAGAAAATAAGTTCTAAATGAGCTGCAGAGGTGGTTTGTGTTTTTTGGATTGCACACGCATTATACTGGTTTTCCCTGTAAGGAAAGCAAACAAAGGCAAACAAATAACTGCTCTATAAAGTAGGACAATTTTATTTCCGTACTAAGAGTTGCTAATGCCTACAGACAGAAATTATATGTTTTGGTAGTTTTAAACGTCTACAGAAGGATAATCTGCATCAGGTTTGGATATTTGAAACAGGGTTTTAATGTAAATTCACCGTGACGGGACAGCAAAAAAATATCAAGGAAATAAATCACGAAAGAGAGTTTTCGAGTTCCTGTGATTCTGTATAAAATCATTCTACCACAGCAAGCAATTATATAATCTTAGAGGACCACTGTTTAACCCTTTAAAGACGAAGCGTATCTGTTTTATATAAGGACTCAGTGCGTACCGCGCTGTAAACACTCTCCACTTCGGTTATAAAAACCAATCTCTTAATGTTTTATAAGGCAAAAGTTGCTGTTTGTTCTGAGATCCGTACAAAACACATAAACGCAATGTGGGCACCACGTAGAATTTTTTAATGTTAAACCTGGTGGTACGTAAAGTTACCGCTAGGCTTTAAAAGGTTAATTATGGGTGTGACACCTTCCCATATCATCCCAAGGTAAATAATTCTTGGAAAGATTTCCCTGTAACTTTCAAGCAGCTATATATCTTAGACTTGTGATATCTTTAGCTAATTTGTAAATTTCAAAGCACGAAGCTGCAGATATTCTACGATTTTAGCCACTGGTCATGTCAAAGACTATAAGATGACACACACACACACATATTATTAAATGAAAGATAATAAACGAGGTGTTGTTCAAAACAAAGGTAGAATAGTAGACAGTGGATGGGCAGTTTGAAAAGTACCCTGCTTTTACGCAGACATCCAATTTTTATATAAAAGAAAATTTCGTGGCGCCTTCTAATGTATTTCATTCTAAACAATAAGAACGATTTATGGATTCCCATCTGTTTGGATACAAAGGCAAATGCGTGTATTGCTGTTAGATGCCTATTGAATCATTTTCATTAAATTTGTAACGAATGTCATGCGACTGGATTCCGTTTCATTTTTAACTGTCAACAATAACACCAGGATTCAGAACGTGTTTCACGGTGATATGGAAAGAATCACATTTCTCCTCTTCAAAAACTTCAAGTTTTTGTTAAGGTAATTTTCAGATGAATATTTAATAAAACGCGGAAGTAGGTGAAACGTTCTGATTTCCGCCACAAAATGTGATTACTTCTTTATAAAAATTATAAAGTGCACCAAACCAATTGCAAGCAAATATCATGGAAAAAACTTACTTAAAAAGTCGCCACATTCGAGAATTAAAGCCAGCTTTGTATTGTTTAACCCTTTAAAGACGAAGCGTATCTGTTTTATATAAGGATTCAGTGCGTACCGCGCTGTAAACACTCTCAACTTCGGTTATAAAAGCCAATCTCTTAATGTTTTATAAGGCAAAAGTTGCTGTTTGTTCTGAGATCCGTACAAAACACATAAACGCAATGTGGGCACCACGCAGAATTTTTTAATGTTAAACCTGGTCGTATGTAAAGTTACCGCTAGGCTTTAAAAGGTTAAAATTTCGGGTTCTATCTCACAGTAAAAGCAGGGCATCAACATATAAAAAGCAGTCGGTTAATGCTGTTCGAAAAACTAACGCCTGTTTACTGTGACCATATTGGCAAAAGTGCGTGTGTGCGCGGGTGCAGGCACGCACACACGCGCCCCACCAATTAGTTTCTTGGTCAGAATTAACCGATGGGTTTTTCGTAATGGGAAGGGAGTGACTTTGCTTTGAGCTGGGAATTTAAATTTTATATGTTATTTGCTTATGAAATTGACTGACATTAAAGCATGCAGTGCCTTAAAGGGTTAACAGAGAGTTGACGATTCAGTACCAGATCATTTTACAATGCTACATTAATTCTTGAAGTACACTCGAGTCAAATTATATTAGTTGCTGTGAACAGGAAGCGAATGACCTAATTTAGGGAAACATTCCACGATCTTGTGGATCTAAACGTAAAAATATATCAGCCAGCAAAGTAGCTGATGAGGTTTGCAAGATTACCCCCCCCCCCCCGAATATTTGGACCCGGACTGCCCGTCTGTAAATCCACTCAACGTACGTAACAAGTTAAACCCCTGACAGATTGCTACAGACAATTGATCTAGCGTTTATCTTTTTTTTTTTTGAGAAAATAAGACAAGCCAATCTATTACGTTAAATACAATACCACATTAATCTTACTAGAAAACACACAAAAAATTCTGTATGGATTTAAAGCTTTAAAATCAATAGCCTTATTATTCTTGCACAGCGAAACACAAAATATCATGCAATACCATAATTTGTAAAATCAGCATAAAAACGTTTTCCTGTATTTCAAAAATAAACATAGGCAAGAAGAGTTTAACTGATTACTTCTTGTTATTTTTCCAGTACCTGCGAGGAACATAACAGACTACAGAGTCAATATTTTACGAACGTGAGTTATTATCATGCGCAGCTTAAATCTGAAGCTTTAAGCCACTAAAATATTTGTTCTTTATTCCATGCTACGAAAAGAATACATCTAAAAATACGGAAGTTCTACATTTCGTGCACTCCATATGTTCGAACAAGTGAAATAACTGATTTGGGAACCTGGGTACAGAAGTACTGTAACTGCTGATTTACATGAAACGTAAATTTTGCAAGATTGAGAGTTTTGGACAATTAATTGGCTGTTTGTATAAACAAAAAATATCGTAAATTTGAAAATACCGTCTTCTCTTTACACATAATATCGCTGGTCAAAATCCGTTGGTTAGTGCAAAGCAAAGCGATAAATACATTCCGCTATGGAATGTTACACAGAGAAGAGTCCATGAATAGGCCAGAAAGTTTGAAATGAATTGCCATAGAATCTATAATGAAATATGCGTAATGGCATTTCTGAATTTGCTTTTAAAAAGGGGATGGTGGAATATGATGCAGTTTCCTCTGTTCCGAACAACGTGGACGACACTTCTTGTTCTCGGTATAATTTGAAACACTCAACATATCTGCACTCACAAATGATACTGTATCCCTCTATGATACTATCTTTCTAGCCTTCACTGAATCCACAAAAACTTTTAGAGTGATAGCGAGCCATATGAAGAGCGAGCGGTTTGAAAAATTTTATCAGTATCAAGAGCTTTGGGATAGAATGTTTATTCGTTCCAAAATTTGTTGTATTTTACAAGTAGAGGAAATTAAGTGCTACATTAATTCATCATAGAACATCAGCTGAGCATCCGTTATATTAAAACAAACAAAACACATGCCTTAGACACTAAAATTGTACAGCAGAAAGCAATAAGAAGCAAACACTTGCCAACAATTTATACTACCTTCCTGATTAACCTACGCCAGACTGTACGTCTCAAATCTCGGTCCCACAAACGATTGTGATTCGGATAAGAAATCAGTTTTAAAGTCCAGGAGGATTTTCGCAAGAAACTATTACACTTTTTTTAGCATCTGTCGATATATTTTATATTGGATACTTCATGCCAGTAAGGTGATAATTATAGAATCAAATGTAAACCACATGAATTAACAAAATGCATATGGATAGGGTTAGGTTCTGAATTTTGTTTCTAATATCGTAATATCCTGTAAAATAAAGTGTCGATAAAATCGTCGTGCAGACCTATTCTAACCTTATCAGTCACCCGTAACAAGGGATTATGTTTTAAAAGCTAACAATCTGAAGTCTTAACGACTTTGAAGTTTCCGCTGCATCATCTCAGTTCTAATTATTCAGAAAACAACTTGCCAAACTTGAAATTTGACAAGTAAAACATTAAACTGTAGCTAATATATCTGAAATGTCAGATTTTGCCCTTCCGTATTCTCCTACCACAGACTTATACACAACTGAAATGTCTCTATGAACTGTGTGTTAGGCTTCTCGCATAGTTACCCTCCACATTACGCGTACGAATAAATTACGTTTTACGTTACTACTTTAACCTTTTAAAGCCTAGCGGTAACTTTACGTACCACCAGGTTTAACTTTAATCAATTTTCTATGGTGCTCACATTGCATTTATGTGTCTTGTACTTATCTGGGAACAATCTGCAACTTTTACCTGACACGTCATCAACTGATTGGTTTTTTAAACCGAGGTGGAGAGTGTTTACTGCGCGGTACGAACTGAGTCTTTATATTAGACAGAATGCGTTTCGTCTTTAAAGGGTTAAATGAGTAATTTATTAAAATATTTAACAGTTACGGTAAAACATGTACTTAAAGAATAAATGTAATAAATATAATGTCAATGTTGTGATAAAATAGCTCTAAAATGTTCTTATTACAATTTTTGCCATCAATATTTATTATCCAGAAATGAACTGTTCTTTCACTGACAGTAAAATAAGTTAAAATTATTCCTATATCAAGTTTCATTAACGAAAAAAAACAGCCTTTGTGACATTCACACTGATGATTCATTACGCCTTAACACCAGTTAGATTGAAGATTCAAATTTAACTTGCTCGGAAATCCTGCAGATACCACGAAATCTTGCTTTCACCGCAAATTAACTTTGAATACGGCCTAAAGTGGGGCAAACGGAGAAGACCATTGTGATGCCCGACGTATTTGTTGTGAAGATGCAGTTTAAGCTTGCCGCTCACATGCCGGCCGTGAAGGAAGACAATAACAGAAAAGTAATATTTTCAAAAGGAGGCAAAAGTACTCTCGGACAATCCGATCAAGTGTCGCAATATCTAATGAAAGTCACAAAAAGAACCGCTGGAGGAATTCTACAAGAACAAATTAACGTTTAGGGTTTTGGAAATACATGTGTGGTTGGGAGGACAATATTAACCCTTTAAAGACGAAGCGTATCTGTTTTATATAAGGACCCAGTGCGTACCGCGCTGTAAACACTCTCCACTTCGGTTATAAAAACCAATCTCTTAATGTTTTATAAGGCAAACGTTGCTGCTTGTTCTGAGATCCGTACAAAACACATAAACGCAATGTGGGCACCACGTAGAATTTTTTAATTTTAAACCTGGCCGTACGTAAAGTTACCGCTAGGCTTTAAAAGGTTAAATTGACACTAAATAATTAGTATCCAACGGTAAAAGATGTATTCGTGCCTTTCGAGTGGAGCACATAAACACTTGTTAATATTTATAAATTTCAGGGTTCCGTAAAATGCGGGTATTTGATGACCAGCTGCATGAATGTTAGCTTCTTTAGCAGGTTTCTACCCTACAAGGATAACGTCTGTGTTGTTGTTATCAATCTATTACACATGCGTACACGTCCGTCAGCGATTACATGCACAAAAACCCATTGCATTGACACTATGAGGCAATAAGGTGAAATAAACACACATAAGGCCTTCAGTGTGTGGCGTAGTAAAACGAACATATTAATTATGTTTACATTTTGTTAATATGACAAAGGTGGTGACGTAGTTCGTTACAAAGGTTTTTTTTTGTTGACGCCAGTTACAAATTACTAGTATCTAATTTCTCGTCATTTAATTTAAAATTGAATAAAACTTTCTGCTCCTGTTAGCATCGTTTAGTTCTAGTATCCCAAAGAAGCTTAGTTCACATCATAACGCAGCAAAAAAACTGTGGGTTTAGATTCTGATCTTCTGGGTTGTGACAAACATTTCGGAGAAAAATGCCGACTGCATCTTCGAGGTTCAGCATTTCACAGTGTCAGCAACCACAGGACCAGAGCATGAAGACTTAACGCTGTAACTTTTAAAATGTTCTATCATGATAACAGAGCACTTAAAGATAGATCACGCCATATTTCGGAGCTTGTAACACTGCTCCAACGGCAGTGCATCGAAATAGTGGCAACGGAGCTGTGAGGGCAAGTAGGCCTATATGTAAGATGTGTGGTTTTCACATTTGAGAAAATTTAGATTTTCTGGTTGATGATATTACACAGCTTTGTCTATACCCTCAAGAAGCAAAGAATAAGTGTCTCCGAAACGCTGGAAACCATGTTACAAATTACAGCAGCAATACAGAAAGCGTCTCTCTCCCGGTATGTGCCACCGTACTTACAGGTACTGAGGCTTCAGGTCCACGTGCACGTGATGGATGTAGTGATTTCCTTAAAGAGACATTGGAAAATTTCTGACGTAATATTAATGTAAATGGCATACAGAAGTGGCTAGAAATTTGAAGTTCCACACTTTTACAGAAAAGCTGGTGGCTGGCAACTACAATAACATAAATTCACACACTTTTAATGGTATAAATAATTTCCGTTACGACCCTGGATAATGGCCTACAATGGCCCAAACTTGGATGTTAAATTCTTTTTCTCATATTTTTTATTTTCGCTCATAAGAATCTTTCGTTTCAAGCGGTGCTTATCTGCATCGCTATCGCGTTTACAGCTGCTTGTGTGATTTTTACATGTGTATTATCTGTGAAACTCGGCTTTAATTTCTTGCCTGGCAGTAAAACGACCTTGTAATTACCCTGGCAATTTTCAATCTTTCCTTTACAAGATTATACCAACAAAGAGGAAGGTATTATGCCGGGCAAACGAACTCTCTGAGGATAAGTGCTTTGTAGAATTATTTATTTGTCTTTCAAAAAGTTCAGTGGTATGAAGGGTCCTCTCTTTTGTGGTTTGGTATGAATGTGAAAAATTTCAAAGTAGTTATATTGTAAGATACGTAAGAACTATAACAAAACGTAGGTATATATTTTTGTTTATTTTTTTACAGATACCTTTGAAAGCGTACTGACAAAGTTTAAATAATTACATGTCGATACTTGCTCATTACCACTATACTGATATGTACAGTTATCGTAATTACCCCTTTCCGTATGTGGGGTTAATTTAGATAAATCTATGTAAAGGAAAATAAAAAAATTATAAAGTGACTGTGTGCGTTAATACGACAATTATTTTTGTCATATTAAAAAAGAAAATGCGTTAAGGACCTTTGCACAAACATGAAAATTCTAGACGTAACAAACGCCCGCAGGTTCGAAAAATATTACTGAAATTTGTTACGCATACCATATAAAATAAATGTGATTCTGAATGCAACTACAGAGAATTTTTTAAAATTTTCTGTTCCTGTTAATTGTATTATTTCTCATTACCTTCATAACACTGCATTGTTGCAATTATGATCCGTAGATAAATCAGACTTTAGCTTAAGAAAGGGAGAACGTTTACGGATACAGAATAAAGAGGTTCTGTAGAATAAGTAAGAGAAGTGTGTGAAAAAATGTTTTCTTTTTCCCATGAGAAATTATTATACGAGCGTGATGACGTTACTTCTACTACCTGCTCAGATCTGCGACGTATCTGGCACACCACCACGGACAAGGAAACACATTTAAGAAATTTATAGATGGATAGATAAGTCACACCACTGCAGTTTGTGTTGTCAAAACATAACTGAATATAGTCCTCTTTTATTTTATGCTTTACGCGGCCTAACGTCTCGAGTCATAAAAGTTTATGCAGGGATACTGGAGTTATTGTGCAATTAACCGGAAAACCAAATATTTCGCTCAAAATTCCGAAGACAGACGATTTATAAGTAGACTAAACAAAGCCAGCAGAAAGCAATATGTAGAAAGATGGGAATTTGGCCTATTTTTGAAGAACCTGTTTTGTCATACAGGAAGCACCACCAAGTCATCTACTTTCTATACTTTTGCAAGTAATGTCTCAAGAACGTAACGTATAGTCTTATAAAGTACGTTCTGAAGAAGCGATGAACGTTCTGTGACCGTGTTACCATGGGTTTACATACCAATAGCCCTATGTACATCGACAATTTCAATAGGCCAGTTATGTAATAGGCTCTAAAGGGTGGAGCAAAGACTTAAAAACTTCTAACGAAGATATGTTAACCAACTCCAACATCACATACTTTTTAATGTGTTCCATTTCCGTGCACTGTATCATGCAAAAACACTAATCACCAACAAACGCATGAAGAGAGTTTTATCATCAATCGTAACACACTCCTACATGTTTCGACCCTGCTGGGTCATCTTCAGGGAGAACTTTTTGGTTATCGTTACACAAAGGTTGCACTTTATAGCTTAGTCAGAATGTGCTGTTGACTGTGTACTGCGGCCGGACCGCGGAGAGTTCACGCCTCCAGTACACAGTACACAGTCAACAGCACATTCTCACTCAACTATAAAGTGCAACCTTAGTGTAACCGTTACATATTTTCTATTTATTATGAAATGTTACTCAGTTAGGTACAACATGTTTCGATGAACGAGTCATCATCATCAGCGACATCCGCTCACTACAGTATAAAGCGTATCTTAGCATGCTCTCTTGTATTAAATTCTTAATTCCACCACTGCTGCCACCATGGGCATCATTATGCTCTATCTTTACACTCTAGTGACAGGGTGTCACTGATGATGATGATGATGATGATGATGATGATAATGGTGACGACGACGACGACGACGACGACGACGACGACGACTCGTTCGTCGAAACATGCTGGACCTATGTAAGTAACATGTTACAATACATAGACAATATATAGTGTTGGACTTGGTTGACATATCTTCGTTATCAGATTCCAACACGGAATGAAAAATACTGAAATCAAATACTCCTATTTTTAGTGGGAAGCACGCCCAAAAACTCTTCAGGGAATCTTCGGAGGAAAACCTAGCACTAAATGTTAACAATGCAATACGAGAAGCTCATATTAAACGCAGACTTTAAAATAAGTTAGCAAAATGTGATCCAATTAACAAAACATGTAAAGCACGTACGGCTCAAAAGCAGTGACTCCAAACAAAGCAAATAAAATATCACTCAGCTGCCCGCATCTCAACTTCAGCAATTCGCTGTAGTGTGAACAGAGCTTTCTTCTAGCTGTGGTTGGACTGGTAATGTAGTATATGCAAACACCGGGATTTAATTAGCCTACAGGCTGGGTGTTTAAAAGTCTGACAAGTCTGCGTCTTTTATCCCTTGGGGAGTTAATTCGTGAATAAACTATATACACTACAGTTACATGCACAATATGCTTGGATGCAGAAAACGGAGTGGCGTGAAAAGTCTGTACAAACCTTCCTTCCACCCTATAGTAAGCTCTCAAAAGGCCGATAAAGAGACGGATTTGCATTTTGCAGCGAAACGTATCTGTTGGTTTTGTGTCGTTCCGCTCTTCATATACACAGACAAGCTTTCTACACCAAATATCACTTCGCCCTTTTCCTCTTTTAAGCTGAAACACTCATACCTTACACTGCGAAGCCCTTCACCATTCAATACTAAGGGGTAGGTAAAAAGCTTACGTTTTCATGGAAGCTTTTCTTCCTCAGTGCTCATCATTTCAACATGAAAACCCCTTATTCCAAAAGCTTTAATTTAATAGGTTCGACCGCGCCACTGAGACAGATTCAAACAATTTCTTTTCTTTCTCTTTCAGTAAAATGCCAGTACCTTCTCAGAGGGTAGACCTAGTTTACAGTCATTACCCAGAAATATTAATTTCCTTCCTTAGCCTTTTAAAGCCTAGCGGTAACTTTACATACGACCAGGTTTAACATTAAAAAATTCTACGTGGTGCCTACATTGCGTTTATGTGTTTTGTGTGGATCTCAGAACAAACAGCAACTTTTGCCTTATAAAACATTAAGAGATTGGTTTTTATAAACGAAGTGGAGAGTGTTTACAGCGCGGTACGCACTGAGTCCTTATATAAAACAGATACGCTTCGTCTTTAAAGGGTTAAGCATATATTCAAACAGAGCAGTGCGAAATATTTAGTCATAACCAAAAATTACTCTGGGATAGGTAGGTCTGTGACACTAAATAAGACGCATGACTTACTTTATTTTTCGTAACGATATATACCACCAGAAGCATCTCTGAAGTACGTTTTTGAAATTAAAGAATATCTCATACACAGACTACTCGTGCCTTAATCTCTTCTTCAAAAACACATTTTTATACTAAAAGTAAAAATTACTTTTCAAATTACGAGCACTTCTTCAGATCTGTGGTTCCTTTTATGATGACTAAGGATATAACCGGTTTTTAGAAAGTCATTGCTTGCAGTCTTGTCGAAGTGTACTGACGTTTCAGAGGAATCCGCTACCCTGATTCTGGCCACACAAATTTCGCGTGAAATGTCTGTAGTCCAACACATCATCCACAACATACGTCATGTTCCAGGTGGTCATTACATTATTACCACAGAAGTGTCATAAATATTTTGTAACTTATTTACGACATTTCTAGTTTACTTAGTGAACTCTCAGCAAATCAGCTCATGGGGTTGCAGAGTCGAAAGACTGGAAACTTAATAACTAGAATCTATGCGGAATATTCCAGTGAGGAGGTAATTCGAGGTAGCATTTCAACGTCAGCCTGGACAAACTAAAGAAATACGCGAAATAACTCACTCAGAAGAGTCTGTGTCGTAGGGGAGTGTGAAACCGGGTATCTCACAATCATTACCTTTCCACATAACTTGCTGTTTGATATTTCGTTTCCTTTCGTTTCGTTTCGTTGTCCTTCCCTCTTCTACCTACTTGTTCACAGTAGGTGTCGAGGGTTTTTATTTTCATTTGATCACACTCAAACACACACCACAGCCGGTAGGACTCCTCTGGACGAGGGATCGGCCCCGTTGCAGAGACCTCTACCTGACAACACACACACTCACAACAGACAAACATCCATGCCCTCGGTGGGATTCGAACCCACAATCCCAGCAAGCGCTCGGCCGCAGACCTACGCCTTAGACCGCGCGGCCACTGGGATCGGCGCTTTTTGAGACTTACGAAAGTTAATTTGGGACAGACATGGGTCTTATACAGATTTACTGATTTAATAACGAAACAATTTATCAAAGAAAGGTGGATATAACACTGCGTACATTTACAGTAGCTTTAGGTTATTGTCTAAATCATGCAAACGTAAAATAAGGCAAGTACAAATTATACCAACAAATTCACTGTTATTAGTTTAATATGTCCGTATATTACAATACTGCGCTCCAAAACGTTTCGACCCTTCTTGGAGTCATCTTCAGGGATACGTTTAAAAGTTAAAAATCACAAACAGAATGAAAATACTTTGTCACAAAATGTGTAAAAACAGTTTTTGCAGTTCACTTGTGGATCCTTGTTTTATATTCTGCCTCAGGAGTTCGATATTTTTGTGTTTCCGGTAGGCGGGTCGAAACATGTTACAACTTAATATTGTAATGTAAGAACATATTAACTAACAACAGTGCATTTGTTGGTATAATTTGTACTTGACTGTAACCATGCATGGTACGAACAATACAAAGTAAAATAAGGCCTGAACCTTTCAATACTCAGAGAGTAAATTACTTCTGTAGTTTTATCAAAACCAAATACAAGATAAGTCCACACAAAGTAAATCAAGGCAGCGTGTTCATTAAGGTTCGTTACCTAGATTTTCCATTATTCATTAGTCTTTCTCTAACGCCAACAGCATTTATTCATCACATTCTAAAACTGCTGTCTGCACCTGAGAGGGAAGCCTTTTTTATTCTGTGGGTAACATTAATATTTAAAGCAAACTGACGGAGATTCTGCAGTGTATTCATACTCAGGCGCTATTAAGGTCGCAGTTTCATATGCTAAGTGACTAATTCGTGTCTATTTAATGTGCTTAAAACTTGAAGCGCCGGTACGCAACTCTACAGCTTCTAGAAGCGAGCTAAGATTTTAGCCGCATTAATAGGCTGTATCTACTTAAGGTGGCCCATACGGGAATATGCTGGTATGTCAATTTTGTTCTTGTTTTAGGCTGCACATTCAGAATGTTAAAATTTTTATAATTAAGTGTCGGAATCCAGTATATATTACACATATATACACCTGCGAGGAACAAAGACTGAGGGTGTTCGAGAATAGGGTGCTGAGGAGGATATTTGGGCCTAAGACGGACGAGGCGACAGGGGAGTTGAGAAGACTACATAACGAGGAACTTAATGACCTGTTTTCATCACCAAATATTATTCGGGTAATCAAATCGAGAAGAATGAAACGGGCGGTGCATGTGGCACGTATGGGGGAAAAGAGAGGTGCATACAGGATTTTGGTGGGGAGACCTGAGGGAAGGCGACCACTTGGGAGACCCAGACATAGATGGGAGGATAATATTAAAATGGATCTTCAAGATGTGGGATGGGGAGCATGGACTGGATTGAGCTGGCTCAGGATAGGGACAGGTGGCGGGCTCTTGTGAATGCGGTAATGAACCTCCGGGTTCCATAAAATATGGGGAATTTCTTGACTAGCTGAGGAACTGTTAGCTTCTCAAGAAGACTTCTGCTCCATGGAGTTAGTTTTATATATATACATATATATATATACACCTGCGTATACAAAAATAACGCAAGCTACCTTCATCTACTACGGAAGCCAAGAGAGACAGGTGCTGTAAGTGCTATCTAACGCATTTCTTCACAGCGTGTGCAATGACAGCTGGCCCACAGCCAGGAGGGTGCAAGTGGATGCAATGCACGCTATATAGCTCTGCACGTAACTACGAGGTATGTGCAAAATATCAAAGACAAACATGCTTATCAGCCCGCTAAATAACTTGCCACACCGTACGGCATCCACAACTAATTTTCAAAAACGTATGTATACATAAGATGTTCTGCGCAATGCTACACAGCGCACTAAGTAATTAAAGGATTAGTTTTGTGGTCCTGATAAAGGCGTTTTTACGTTTATGTATACATAATATATACACAGTACATTATAACAGAGCATTATATACTTACAGAAACGTATGTAACTCACATATACCACCCGAAATAGAAGCCGCCGCAAACACTGTGTTCACGGTCTGGCTACGGGTCTGAAGGAACACTTTACTTTACGTTCAGTACGACTTAAGGTCACTCAGTATGTGCAAATAAACGTTCAACACAAATTTCGGCGTCTCTCATGTATGAAAATATTCGAGGACATGGCATATGGTGTATTGAGCACACGTTCACGAAAATTAAGTGGATCCATAACCTCGTATCACAAGCATAGTTAGGTCACAGCCACATCGTATTATATTATTCTTATGAGTGCATGGATTTTGGATATATTAACCCTTTAAAGACGAATCGTACCTGTTTTATATAAGGACTCAGTGCGTACCGCGCTGCAAACACTCTCCACTTCGGTTATAATAACCAGTCTCTTAATGTTTTATAAGGCAAAAGTTGCTGTTTGTTCTGAGATCCGTACAAAACACATAAACGCAATGTGGGCACCACGTAGAATTTTTTAATGTTAAACCTGGTCCTATGTAAAGTTTCCGTTAGGCTTTAAGAGGTTAAAGTATTATTCTAATCTGTGGTTATGGTTCTCGAGTTATTTTAGCTGCAAATTAAAACCTATACTCCATATGTTTTGTGGGTTATTTAGTTATATGATACGAGAAAACTCACACGACCTGTCACTGATGTAGTTAACGGGAAAAAGTCCGGAGCCAGTTCGTGGCGCGGAGTGTCCCAGATTTCGGCAGGGAAGTATACACACAAACAGCCGCTGACGCAACAGCCAAAATACGCTCTATACAGATAGGATTCGTTGACGTAAAGACACGGAAGATTACGTAGCTACAATCCACCAATGACGTAATAAAAGCGTGCTGTAGACAAGTGTTACACGGTAGGCAATTTCGTACTGTAGAAGGTTCCATGATGTAATTCCTGGGAAGTATTAATACAAGCAACGACTGAACACACTTTGTAGAGTCTCACTTGTATTGCCCCAACTATACAACCGCAACCCTTACACCAGTGGTTCCCAACCTCAGGTCACGACCAAAATCAGGATCGCGGGGGGCTGACAGAGGGTCGCGAGAGAACTCGACAATTATAAAAAAAACAGTTTTGTGTATTTAATATTATCCCAAAAATATTGGATTTGACAAAGAGATTAAAAATTTAATATTTTTTAATAAGTGGCAATATTATGTAGTGTTCAAGAAAAGGCGTTAATATTAGGTCATTTATAATAAATATCACTGACTATTGCCGTTTTCATGGTAGAGGCGTGGGTCACATACCATTTGCTACTTTAGAGTCACACACATAAAAACTTTGGAAACCAGAGTCTTACACAAACATGCCTTTAAAGGATCGTGTAGCAAGTAATCAATAAAAGTCTGTCACTTAGTTCCACAGACCGAACTCAGCATCTTCTGCTCTTAGCGTTTATTCTTTCTCGTCAGGAGCAATGGGCAGATGTTTAGTGCACAGTTTTCACTGTGTTTCCGAATCCGACGGTGCTTGTCTGTACTTTCGAAATCACCCAATGCGGCGCGTCCTTTCTAGACTCCAAGTTCAAATAGAGTAGGCCCAATGTTCGCGTTCCACAAAAACCACAGTTTTATTACACAGTAATTATAAACAAACACAAAGATCCAAATAAACTTTACATTTCAACGGTCCTTCTTGTGTTACTCAAGACAGCGGATCATCTGCACGTTACACAAATTCTGTTGTTTCAAAAAATTATGTTAGACAAAGTCACATTATTTCAAATTCTGTGCTGCATAATTCTTACAAAAAACACCTACAAGTGGCTTCATAACTCTTCATATTGTTAATGCGGCTCAGGTTTATGCAGGAATATTATAGGGCACAATTCAAGTGACATTACTTCTCCTAATCGCTGATCCCAGTGGCGCGCGCGGTCTAAGGCGTACGTCTGCGGCCGACCGCTTTCTGGGATCGTGGGTTCGAATCCCACCGGTGGCGTGGATTTTTGTCTCTTGTAAGTGTTTGTGTTGTCAGGTAGAGGTCTCTGCGACAGGCCGATCCCTCGTCCAGAGGAGTCCTAACGATTGTGGTGTGTATCTGAGTGTGATCAATTGAAAATAAACAACCTCGACACCTACTGTGAGTAGGTAGAAGAGGGAGGGACTATGAAACGAAACATCTGCTGATCACATCCACTTATTTTTTACTGGGCTATTTAATATCAACCACTATTACTGGAAGATGCTACAGAGAGAAAGTTGATGATGAAGGAAAGAGAGAAAAATCGAAGACAAGACTGTCAGCAAAAGAGTCTGTTTTTTCGTAGCGCAAGTCCGAAATGCTAAAGCCATTTCTGTGCCTAAGCACCACCGCTTGAATAGACACAAGGGACGCCAAGGCAATATTTTCAAGCATTCAGAAATGCTAGAATGGATAGGCAGTACGTAGCCTGATATCCAGTTTAATGGATGGTTTCCGGAACATTTCATACAAAATGGCCAGAAATTTACTTCTAAGCTTTGTCTGCAATGTATTTTAATTTTAGATTAAGTTTCCATACGTCTACAGCCGGTACCTGAATTACTGTGCAGATATTTCTTTCAAAGATAGATTACTACCCCATTTCTACAATGTTTAACGAACGTTTCCTTTAATGGAAATGAGCACCTTTCACGTGTATAGCTTTTAATGTAACAACATTATTATCCGTTAGGACTAACTACAGAAGCAACAGTCTTATGTTCTGCAATACGGTTTAACAACTCTTATTGCAACATTTTATTACATTCCTCCCATAACCATTTTGCTGAGAGGAAATTAAACCCCGAACAGATCAAGTTATCTAGTTTGGGTTCATCGAACTGCGGGCTTTAAATTAAAGCAGCCTGACGAATGTCGATAAACTCACCTTCAGACTACAATATTTGGAAATTGCATCCTTCAAGTATGTAAATTTTTCGGAAAAAAAATCTAATACCAACTACTGCTTCGATTTCAATCGCTTGCAGCTACAGCCGGGGAGTCCAAAATACAGCCTTCGTTACACTCCTAGCAGAACCTATAATACCTAAAAACAATGGATATTAACAACTAAATGCACGTTAGGTATTATAAAATTTAATTTGCATTTTCTTGGTAATGTCCATTGTTTTTATGATAAAACCGATTAAGTCTACAATACGTAATTAGCCATCATACAACAACTAACAAATTAGTGGGGTCCAAATACCTGAGCCCAGCTTTCGTATTTCTGCCAAAATAAACATTGCACATACCATCACGTTTGCTAGTTTTGTAATTGGTTATTGTGATCTTAAACTAACACTTTAATAAATGATAGCTGAGTCGAATTGATAAAATTACTTTAACCAACTTAGGACAACGCAGTTTCGAGGCGCTCCTTATGGTGCAATGTAGCACTTGCGCTATTCTGGGGGTTGAAACTGTGAGACTGGATAACTGGCACCTGACGTTTCGAAGGAAAAGGGCGCCTGCATGTTCAAGGATAAATGCTCCACTTTTCACACACCACTGACCCCTAAAGACAAAGATGACACAATCCTTCGAAATCCGGTAACCGCTTACCCAGCAGTTCTGTGTCACAACCCAGAAGATCCCAATCCTCAACTTGCGCAGGATTTCGTCCATGCATCCAAATTAATAACATGCCAATAGCAACCGGTGTTTAATGAAAATAACTACTGCCAACCAGTGTCTTGCACATCGCCTTACAGCTGAGAAGGTGAACTTGCTCCGAACAACGGGTCTTTGCATTACGCACATATTTAATGTGACACAAGAAAAAGAATTAATTCCATGCCGTATGTTACCTGCAGTGCGATTAGCTTACACAGAACGTCTAAGGAAACCCCGTATGCACAACAGCAATGAGTATGTTTGGGTAAACTGGGTACTCGATGTAACAGAACTACCCTTTCTTCTTTTACATAAAAGTCTACTTTTACGTAATGTTATTTTAAAATGCTCGTACATTGGATGGCACTAATATTTACATACTGTGTTCGACTTCCATCTATGTCTTGTAGTTCCAATCCGTAAATGAAAATGAATATTGCCATTCCCAGATTTAAATAATATTTGGGCGAGGGAATCAAGGAAAATGGAATAGACAGTGTGTATACAAGGCATAAAAATATTAAAAACTTATAAAAACTTATTTTGAGCAACCTGAAAATAAGACACTACTTAGGAAACCTTTTCTTAAAAGAAAGGATAACATCATATATTAGAAGTAAGATAGGCATATATACATCTAACGCAGCTGGCACAGTTTTCACCTGCTGACACTCCAGTGTGTCTTCAGTCTACATAACGGCAGGTAACTCCCTCAGATTTTCAGGAACTGTTCCTTTATGGCGTTAAGTTCGTAGGCATACACATATGAAAACCTTCAGGACGGCATGCTGATGGTGTACAATGTGGCTACACAGCATGGAAAACACACAACACTGTACCTACGGCTGTGAGTTTATTTGATATTGCTTTTATCACGTTTTATCCTTTATCTTCGTCACGAGGACAGTAGCTGTTAAATTTGCTTCCGGGCTATAGGCTGTGCCTGTGAGGAGTTTAACTGGGGTCGACGCAGTGCTTAGGCAACCTAGTTAGAACACTCACAAGGTATTGCAAAGAAGCCGTTCTCTCTTTGTTTTATTTAACATTTATATTGCAATATTTTCACTGACCAAAGCAACCAGAATACTTCCCCAACGTACGGACAGGGCACTGCTCTTTATAAAATGTTTTCAAAACGGTCACTTGTCTTGTATTTGGCGTATACATACAGTATATACATATGCGATGTATATTTTTTAAGCGTATATGTGCTTTTGCGCGCCTTAATCACGTCAGATATTTCTCATTTAAAAATATATCTATTGATATACATCTGATCTTTGACCCGCAGCTTTCTGTAAGGCGAAAGTGTCATAATGTCCACTATTTTCATAGCCACTTTACAGTACAGACAAAATGTTTGTCCAGTGCTCTATGTACTTCATACATGTACATGGAAAGAAAGACTGTTAAATTGTCAAAGTTAAAACAATTTTTTGACCTTACGCCAAAACGTTTACAATTAACCCTTTAAAGACGAAGCGTATCTGTTTTATATAAGGACTCAGAACGTACCGCGCTGTAAACACTCTCCACTTCGGTTATAAAAACCAATCTCTTAATGTGTTATAAGGCAAAAGTTGCTGTTTGTTCTGAGATCCGTACAAAACACATAAACGCAATGTGGGCACCACGTAGAATTTTTTAATGTTAAACCTGGTGGTACGTAAAGTTACCGCTAGGCTTTAAAAGGTTAATTAGGAACTCCTTTAAAAATCCAATTTATTGTGGGTTAGACAAAACTATTTATTTCTGCAGAGTTCTTTCCCGTTTTTGTAACAGACTTCTATTACCTGCTACATGTTGAGACCAAACCTGTGAAAAGAATTATATTCCGTGCATACCTAGTCACTCATTAACCCTTTAAAGACGAAGCATATCCGTTTTATATACAAGGACCCAGCTCGTACCGCGCAGGAAACACTCTCCTTCTCGGTTATAAAAACCAGTCTGTTGATTATGTAAGGGAAAGTAATCGCTGTTTGTTCTGAGATTCGTACAAAACACATAAACGCAATGTTGGCACCACGTAGAATTTTTTAATGTTAAACCTGGTGGTACGTAAAGTTACCGCTAGGCTTTAAAAGGTTAATATATGCATGATATTATTGTCTTTGTCTCAAACCATATTGAAACAAATAAGCCCCGATTTATTTCACATTTAATCTATTTGCTAATTCGAGAAGCACGTTTACAATAGCACCGCAGTACACAATATAAGCAGACACGTGCTCTTGTTCTATATAGCGCGCAGTTCAACAAACAAACCAATAATGTCACAGCAAACAGGCGGTCGGATCTCCGGCAACAGTAGCAGAAAGGTCAATATGGATCCCATTGAGATAGCTCAACTACTGTACACGCCACCAACCACAGACCCAGCGATTTGCCTCTTATCGACCTACAGGCTGAAGCTACATGCGGAGTGTCGCTGAACAGAACTGCTAGAATTCACGTCAACATAACAGACTGAAGTTCTTTGTTCATGCAGCACGTATAATCTTCTGTAAATGACACCTCAAGAAACTCACTGAGGTAGATGAATGTAGAATGTATAAGGTGCATTCGAAAATACGTGCTACTAGTTTGCATTTACAATGCACATCCCAACATAAATTGACAAATACACCACACAATACCCTTAGGCTTTTAGACAAATATTAGGCTATAGATACAAGCCTCAGCTTCTTTCACCGCCATTTACGTGCAAGATAATGCGAAACAGTGTCTTTTTCAGAGAGTCTTCGGATATAACTCATGCTGTCCGCTGAAAAGGTCTCCGCCCATTCACTTAATTTATTTCGTCGCACACACTTTCTGCCGTTTCGGAAAGAATTAATATCGAAATGTTAAGCCAGCACTAATACTGCATCCTAGATCCTGACACCTCGCACACATAAGAATAATTCTACAATACATGACATGTGTCGACACAGACAGGATACCCAGGCACTGAAATATTCGCCAAAGGGGAACAGAAGCATAGGAC
The DNA here is from genome assembly GCA_013340265.1 of Coptotermes formosanus. Taxonomy (NCBI): domain Eukaryota; kingdom Metazoa; phylum Arthropoda; class Insecta; order Blattodea; family Rhinotermitidae; genus Coptotermes; species Coptotermes formosanus. The sequence continues at coordinate 4,796,371 of BLKM01012018.1, forward strand.
GCTGGAGGAAACCTGGAAGGACCAGCTTCACTTTGAGTGTTAAAGAACAAGCACTGCGCGTGACACTTCAAAGCTCATGATGATGATTATTATTATTATCATCATCATCATCATCATCATCATCGCTATTATTATGAAATGTGTCTAATTTTTCATCTGATGAGTGCAGAGCGGCAACGCGTACTGAACCATATGCGTGGATTTTCCGGTTTTAATATTGTCCAGGACACTAGTTTTCCTGAATTATTTCAGTTTTCTTCCTCAGTAACGTACAATGTATCTGACTGCTTCCTTCTGTATCCTTTACAGTTCATTATTCTGTATAATTTTATCACGAGATGGTATAGAGTCTGGTAGTGGCAGTGTCTTCCGATGCACAACAAATAAATAAACACATACACGACCAACGCAAGTAACGCAAGGTGGCGGTACAGTGGATGTTAACGCGCTTGGATATTCGGAAGGGGACAAGTTACAATACCTCCCAGGAGACCGGCTATATTAGCTCAAACTTTCGTAGTCCTTAGTCAATCCAATCACATTCCGGCACAATAGATAAAACTGGATCAAACCGCTTTATTACAAACTGTTCCACATTCATTATTCACAAGCAGTTGTACCTTTAACACAATATTGTTTCGGCTACTGGGAACGTGGTTAAACACGCCACAAACAAACACGAAAATTCACTTATTTCACACCTTGTCCAATAATTGTCCAAAATGTGCTTTCTGACACTCTTTACTGTCTTCTTTGTTTAAAGACTCAGTTATTGATGCATTTAATGCGCACAAGGTTCATCTGTTGTTGTTAGAACTTGCGAAAAAAATGAATTAGAGTTTATTATTAAGAATATGAAGTTAATTGTGGTACGGCAATAACGAGTGGATCACAGTTCATAAAAAGTAACACGCTTAATAACGCTGATTTAACCCTTTAAATACGAAGCGTATCCGTTTTATATAAGGACTCAGTACGTACCGCGCTGTAAACACGCTCCACTTCATTTATAAAAACAAATCTCTCAAAGTTTTATAAGGTGAAAGTTGCTGTTTGTTCTGAGATCCGTACAAAACACATAAACGCAATGTGGGCATCACGTAGAATTTTTTAATGTTAATCCTGGTCTATGTAAAGTTACCGTTAGGCTTTAAAAGGTTACAATTAATCGTAGTATAGAAGGTGTAAATATTTTTTAATTAGAAGGGCCACATATGTATATGCTGGTGGCAAACAAATTTATAAGTGATAAAATGCTGTTATGTTAACACATTCAAGCTATTTACTTCACGCCATCCAAAGCGCACACAAACACCTCAATGGCCGATTATCTTCACGTAACTAATTGCGTTATTTATGCTGACATACCTACATCCAATTAGTACCTGTTTGTATTAAGCTTTGTATCACAAAATGATATATTTTAGCGTTTAATTAACCCACTCTTCACACCGCTAACACAGTTTGGTTTCAAATTTTTGGTGTATGAGTTAATGGGTTAAGGTAATGGGCACTATCCGTCTGAATTTTTAACTACTACCGGGCTGCATTCTGCATCACACTGTATTGAGCGATAATGTATGCTCCACGTTAATGTGAAACGAAATGTATTTGCGTTTTAACTACGTTTTCATTAACGTAAATCTACATAGTTCTGAGTAACAGTATCATTGGTGAAGAACAAATGGAAATTATGTGGAGTGAATACCTCGTGTCTTACTTTGAAGTACTGCCCCGAAATTTGCATCGACTCACACAGGAAAAGTACAGAGCGGTGATTTTATCGTGTCACTAAGCAGAGGAGCTCTGTGTCATATAAAGCTGGCACCAACCAGGAATTTGGAGCATTTATGAAGGAACGTAAGATTGAAAGACAATAAGAGAAACTGAAATGTAGGGGAAAAAGAGAGTCTTAGGTCCTGGCAGGTGCAGGCTTTCTCTGCGATAAAGCTCGCATAACATCTGCCATTCTCGAGGACACGGTAAAATGTGCAGCCTGTACCTAGAATCCCAGAAGAGTCAGTGATCTAGTAGAGATTTGAAATATAATCTCCTCAATACAAGTCAGAAAGATGTAAATGACACGTGGATAGAGGACTGAAGTTTATCGTACATAAGGGCTGAGCTGTGAAAGAAGTGCCGTGGACTGACAGAGCAATGGATCGGGGAGTACATGGCCCAAAAAAAGGCCGAACAGCCACTAAAGAAGAAGAAGAAGAAGAAGAAGAAGAAGAAGAAGAAGAAGAAGAAGATAAGCCCGACTAATAAGCAAGACCCCTTTCCGGTATGATGCAACGTAGCCCCAGCAGGCTGAGTGACCCTGTGTAGAAGTTCCAATTTTTTAGTAGATTTAAGGTTTAAGTCTTCCGGGATATGACACCGTACAGAAGGGTACGTAGGTATCAAGATCTGTGTGGAGTTTCTGCCCTCATTTTCAGCGTACTCCAAGGAGAAATGTGCGATTACGCTGAAGCTGGAAGACAAAAACTCCTCAGAAATTAAAGTATATATTTGTACGTCCATATACGCGGAGTAATATCCCCGACAAATGGAACCTCCTGCACCATCGCAACAAGAACGGCACGTATGTCCCTAATTTTTTCAGGAACTGGGTATACTTACTAATATTTTTTATGCTTTCGTAAGTCCCTGTCTGTTACACATTTATACGCAGTGAACGTTTAATGCACTACCTGGGAAAATTAATTTAGATACTGAAGTTAATTACTGCGGCTAATTGGCTAATTTAGCCAAACCTCATGTCAATATGCTTTTCGCAATGTTCCACGTTAAATTTAATTAAAATCTGTTCCGGGTTGAAAGGTTTAAACATGTGGTCCATATACATACATACATACATACATACATACATACATACATACATACATACATACATACGCACATACATACATACATACATACATACGCACATACATACATACATACATACGCACATACATACGCACATACATACATACATACATACGCACATACATACATACATACATACATACATACATACATACATACATACATACATACACACACACACACACACACAAGTACGTCACCTGCCGCTGCGGCGCGCTCTGGTTATCAAATATCCTGGGTATAGCATATAAAACAATGAAACTTGGATAATCGAAGTGATCGGACGGTAGGTCTGGCGTTCTCAGAGCAGTGGCTTCTGGAATGCAGCCTAGCAGAAATGTATCAAAGTTTCGGAGGAAACTACTGCGTCCTTTTTCAGGGTTTTGAAAATATTAACTAAATGTTAGGGTACCTTAAAGATAGAGGCAGAAGTTCCCTCAGAATATTCGAAATTTCTATCAGACTACACAGACTCACCCCCCTAAACGCGGAGTTCATCACAGTCTGAAATCAGTACGAATCTTGGCCTTAACATCACAAGGCATACATTTCCAATTACGTACACCTGCCTCTACGTCCCATACGACTAAATGGAATCGAGAAATTCTCAACAAATATCACTATCGAGACAATTGGCTACCAAAACGATAATTTTTTTACCTTTCGAAATACTAAGCTTCTATAATTCATTAGCGAATCTATTCATGAATTCTCCACCTAATCTCATATCGAAAACAGACCTTGGTAAGGGTGAGGTGTTTAGGGAGAGGTTAGATAGTGTCGAAAGTGGGGTGAAATTATGTGTTCTGGTTAAGGTCTGGAGGCGACTTGAACACAGGGCCATTGTCCCAGAACTCTCAGTAAAAAAAAAAGTGTAATTCAAAAATATGAACTTTGTACGAAATTAGTCTACGCTTGATGTACCTAATTTAACCCTTTAAAGACGAATCGTATCTGTTTTATATAAGGACGCAGTGCGTACCGCGCTATAAACACTCTCCACTTCGGTTATAAAAACCAGTCTCTTAATGTTTTATAAGGCAAATTTGCTGTTTGTTCTGAGATCCGTACAAAACACATAAACGCAATGTGGGCACCACGTAGAATTTTTTAATGTTAAACCTGGTGGCACGTAAAGTTACCGCTAGGCTTTAAAAGGTTAATGACTTCCGCTATTCCACTGCGTTGTTTGCTTGTTGACGTGGTTTGGGCCGCGAATACATGGGAGGTTCACAAAGCTAGGAGCGTCTGTACGTGTGTGTGACTGGGGGCAAGGCTTCACCCTCTGGAGGGAGAAAGGAGAAAGGGAAATGACAAGAGGCGATCCAGATTATCTCGGCGGTTCACCTGACGTACCCTCCAGGCGCCACGTGACTACATTCTCACAGGCACATTGAAATGATAAATTTAAACAAACTCTATTGCTATTAATAAACTGAGAAAGGTCGTGGAAACAGTTCGACTGTGTGCGTGTGAAAACTCGAATATACATCAGAGTTTAGATCTAATACACGCTTAATAGTAATTGGTTACTTAACCTTTTAAAGCCTAGCGGTAACTTTACATACCACCAGGTTTAACATTAAAAAATTCTACGTGGTGCCCACATTGCGTTTATGTGTTTTGTACGGATCTCAGAACAAACAGCAACTTTTGCCTTATAAAACATTAAGAGACTGGTTTTTATAACCGAAGTGGAGAGTGTTTACAGCGCAGTACACACTGAGTCCTTATATAAAACAGATACGCTTCGTATTTAAAGGGTTAAGAACGAATGAGGAATGAATTACTGAGTATTTTACTAAGTTGACTCTATACTGTAATATCTGCTGACGATATTAGCATCGAATGACGCATGACAGAATAAGAAGCATAATCAACGGGAAGACTAAACGATAAACATGATGTGTGTACCATAAACAACAGGGTGTGAGATATTCGCGGTGACAAATTTTAGTTTACATTCCCTGACTAAAGCGTCACTTGAAAGCATAAATATTACCATACGTTCCAGGAATACTGTTACCAGTTTCTTTAAGACAGCCAAGACTTTGATTTCGAATAATACAGCTATGGCACACGAGCCACTGCTATTGTTCATATGCTAACACAGTGTCAGAAAAATAACTGTGGGAACTGGGGGTGGGGGTCTGCAAATCAAAACATATGGGATAAAGCAAACCAATTGCTTAGCTTCAGATCTTCCCACTCAAACTCTTAAAGGCGGCCTGCAGAGGTTCCCCACCCCTATTTTACTTGCGTATGGTCGTTCGATGTGTGCGGTTCTCTGATAACGTTCACTGTATAAGAAAAGGTGAAATGTGCTCTGTTATTACAAGTATAAATCGGTAACTACTTGTCAACGTGCTCAACCTACGTTTAGGAGTGAATTTAATAAACATTCTGTGCATGAAAACAACAGCAGGTGATGATTTCGTCACTCTGAAGAAGCAGGTAGCGTGTTACAGCAAATAAAACAAGAGGACCGAAAAAACTGGATGAAGTTGCCATCGTGTGGAGGATATGCACCCTTTAAAGACGAAGCGTATCTGTTTTATATAAGGACTCAGTGCGTACCGCGCTGTAAACACTCTCCACCTCGGTTATAAAAACCAGTCTCTTAATGTTTTATAAGGCAAAAGTTGCTGTTTGTTCTGAGATCCGTACAAAACACATAAACGCAATGTGGGCACCACGTAGAATGTTTTAAACCTTTAAGGACGAAGCGTATCTGTTTTATATAAGGACTGAGTGCGTACCGCGCTGTAAACACTCTCCACTTCGGTT
>BLKM01012018.1:4807028-4822955 GCA_013340265.1 Coptotermes formosanus
TCGATAATTCGCAACATCAGCCGTAAGGTGTTCTTACGGAAGGGCTGTAATTTTCAATACAAATTACATAGGTCATATGGAGTTTTTACTGTCCATAACATCCTAATTGTGGTGTCTTTTCAGCATTCAGTTTCTGCCTGCAATTAATATATACAAACCTACTCCTTAAAAAAGACCTGCACCAATACCTAGGATTTAGGTTTTAAATTCATTTCCACTTTTTAATACTTTAGGTTTTATGAGGTTCATCCTCTTTAAAATTATTAAATCTTCTTATATTTTAATGCGACTAGATATAAGCACTAAGTGCACCGTGGTTAAATTAAACTTGATCGCATAATTGTTTCCCTTTTGGCAACACACATGCTATTACTGCGTTCAGTTTACACACTTAACATTTTACGCATTTTACACAAGCGGCCTGATTGCAGAGATATAAAGCAACAATTTCAATAAAATATAGCTATAATGGTAAGCTAATAAATTGTACAAATTTCCAGTGAATCAGAACTTCAGCAAATCCATGAACTGCAATTCCTTTGTCTGATTTAAAATTAAAATGCCATTTTTTAAAAAGAAGAATTTTCAGGACATTGCCTAAAGTTAAATTTTCTAACCATGTGTTTACTGGTTCAAATTAAATGTCCATGGTGGTGAAGAAGAAGATTGAGTTAATAGAATTAATTAAATACAAGAATCTTCAAAATACGAGTAATCAAGCTGTCTACGTCACAGTCGGCCTTTGACCTATTCAAAACTGGGGCCATGTTTGGGACTGGATGTGTATCTGCTTCTTTCTGCATTTTTTTTTTTTGTGTAGGTAAGGACGTAAAATATTTTTCCATGGGATCACATCAGCTGAACCAGTTGTGTAACGGTGGCAAGAATGTACTCCGCTCGGTAGCTGCACGTCAGAGCGGCATCAAGCAAAAAAATTGAGCTGTCTAAGTTCATGAGATTAATTGTTGTTGAGGAAAAGGTTGCGTTCAAGAAAACACAATCAATATTTGTTTTCATTAGACGTGAAAATTTATAATATCAGGAGCGTAACATTCAACAAGATAAGCATTAGATTTATAAGGTCTCTTGTCTTTTACAGGCAGTCGTACTGAATTCGGCACTGGATTTACTGCATGTACCTGACTGCAGGACATTTACTATCTCTTTGAGACAATTTTTGTCCCTTCACACACTCCATCGAGATAAGCTTGCAGGTTATGCACAACGTCTATCGAAATATCTTCAACTATGTGTTACAATTTTATAAACAAGGATCAGAACAGAGCACAGTCAGGTGATGAATTAAGAAGTCCTTCTAAAATAGGTACACACAGTTAATATTACACAAGATGTAAAACAGTTGAGGTCAAAATACTAAATATTTGGAGAAGAACTAATAAATTTGCTTCTTGGCAACCAAAAGGATGTCTGCTTACCTGGTCACACAAAACAACAACGCACACAATTTCCTGCTAACAGACTCCCGCAGCGTAACGCCTAAGGTGCACTATAGTCTGAGAGCCCTGGGGCTACACCGTGAGTCCATATTTACTAAGTATTATTTATTCTGAGGTTTGTGTCTGTAAGAGAGTGTGGTCTTTGTTAAACAATGAACTTTTTTCCCAAATAATTCATATTCCGACTGTGTCCGGCCGCCTTTGGATTCGAATCCCAGCGCCAGCCAACTAGTAATGCAGAGATTTGATCTGAATATTTTGCAACTGATCAAGCCTATATAATTTAACAAGCGCAAACATGCCACAGGTTCGATCCCTGTAACAAGGGTTCGCAGAGGAAGTTTATTTAATATTGAAACCATTCCTACGCTGTTGAGACACTTGGGAATGCTGACTACCTGGTCGACTTAGGACAATATGCAGAGACCGGCGTGTCAGCAAAACTCAAGCCTCGCGGCTTTAGTGAAGGACAAAGAAGGAAAGGTTTATTGTGAAATGTTTAAATGTGGCTTTTGAAGGCACGTTCGGAGGTGGGACTAAAGACATTCAGTATGGTAGAGGACGAGGTAGAGTTGAGAAGAGGATATTCCGTTTGGCACTTCATAAACATCCAGAAGATCAAAGCGAAATTTTGATGAGTTGTGGCTGATATAATTATTAAACGTTCGCGTGAACAAATGTGTCTGTTTATTAGTGGCAGCGTATTAGCCTCAGGAATTCCTGGCCAGCGGCACTCACCTACGGCCTCCCCCGTACACTTCTGACAGCCTCAGCTCTGCTGCTGCTTCGAGCTAACAACATCGAAAGAAAAGTCAGCTGCACGAGTCGGACGAAATCACTGCCGAAGCTTAGCAAGGCAGGTGAACGGGTGCACGACTGTTCGCTGGTTGCAACTGAATACATTTTATTCCATCGTAGAAAAATAATCGCTTTTCAATTCCAAATGCTTGCTGTGTTTATGCAAATCCTACGTTAAATTAAACGAATACCATACCATGTCTTTAGTAAGAGCAGTGACGTACATGTATTTTGTAACGTCTACTTTCTGTCCAGAGGCCGCGGTGGCGCAGTTGGTTGAGGCACTGCGCTACAAACCGGAAGGTCACGGGTTTGATTCCTGATGGTGTCAGTGGAATTTTTCATTGACATAATCCTTTCGCTCGCACTATGGCCCTGGGGTCGACTCAGCCTCTAACAGAAATGAGTACCAGGAATATTTCCTGGGGGGTAAAGGCGGCCGGTGTGTAGGGCTGACAACCTTACCACCTTCAAGTGCCGATTGTCTAGAAATCTGGGAGCCTCAACCTCCTGGAACCCTAAGGGTCTGTCCGGGCCTGTAATGGGACTGCTTTACCTTTTACTTTCTGTCCAGGTCCAGTACAACATTGCGGACATTAGAACAGTCCTGATGTCTGTAATCTAACACAAGAGGCGATACCTGCTCTCCAGATGCAAAACGAAATAAGGCTAGTTTGTTTTTGGTGCATTCGATTATTTAAAACCAATTTTACACGTCACAGTTTATAAGCTACAATCTAGTCGTAAAAGTGTATAAGGAAACAGGTGTGGTCTGTCCCGGGAAAAATTCAAATATTCGCCCTGCTGGACCGAGATCAACAGACCTCGGGGTTTTTAGCTACTGATTCGAGAGCTGGGATTGGTGAATCTACAATAATAAGCAGGATTCCGACCTCTGTACTGCGACGTTCGGCCAAAATTACTATGAGTGCAAGAAATTGAAAATGCAATAACCAACTGTTCAAACAACTATATCCAGCAGCACCCTTCTTCAGAAGTTACCATGGCCCCGCCACTGAGCTCTACAGTGACACAGACGAACCCAGTGGAGTCATAACCTAACTGTATGAAATTGACTCTGTCATTTTCATCCATTGTTAGGTCTTTCAAATTGTCTCATCTCTTCAGAATTCGCGACCAATATTTTGCATGGTGTGTCTTATCCCGCCGATCCCAGTGGCTGCGCCTTCTAAGGCGTAGGTCTGCGGACGAGCGCTTGCTGGGATCGTGGGTTCGAATCCCGCCGAGGGCACGGACATTTGTCTTGTACAGTGTTTGTGTTGTCAGGTAGAGGTCTCTGCGACGGGCCGATCCCTCGTCCAGAGGAGTCCTACCGAGTGTGGTGTGTGTCTGAGCGTGATCAAGTGAAATTACAAAAATCCGCGACAGCTACCGTGAACAAGCAGTTAGAAGAAAGAAAGAAAGAAAGGAAAGAAAGAAAGAAAGAAAGAAAGAAAGAAAGAAAGAAAGAAATAAAGAAAGAAAGAGAGAAAGAGAGAAAGAAAGAAAGAAAGAAAGAAAGAAAGAAAGAAAGAAAGTCTTATCCCTCCAACAAGCGATACATTCGCCACCCATATTCACCCTGGTGTAATCTCCATAGTCATGTAAGGTGAAACCACATGCTGTTAACTCTCTACTAAGCAACATTTCTACCACTCTCTTCTCTGTGTGCGCTTATCATATGCCCATAAATTATGATTTTTTACTTTAGGTTGACAAATCGAGGCTCGCGCCCATAAAAACATCAGGCACAATTATATATATGTACGCTTTAAACTAACCATTCGAACGGTTCCATGTGTGCGCACCCTGCACTATCATGCACCCTTAGAAATTAATTTACATAGGAATATTATCACATGACTCAACGGGGTTTATAACTCTTATCTTGGCCCTGTAACACCGCAAATCTCAACGCAGTACAGATTCTCGCCAACAGGATACGGATTATAGCTGCGTACTTAGTCCAGAATTTGAATAATATAGTACTCTGCAGGCATACTGTTCTTTGCTTATGTATTTTCTCCAGAGCTGAAGCGAAACATATCGGTTACTTTTGTTGTAAAAGGCGACAGAAAGAGAACACTACGAAGACCTAAGCATATACGGAAGAAGATTAAAGTGGACGGGGCAGTGTCATTCGCTACGGGTTGGACGGTATACGGTGCAAACCCCCAGTGGAGAAACGAAATATTCTCTCCTCCACAACCACCCAGGCCGGCTGTGGGGTCCTCCCAGCTTCTGCTACAAGGGATAACGGGGGAGAAAGCAGCTGAGGATTAGCGTTGATCAACCACCCTTCTATAGCGCCGAAATAAAGAATGAGTACAGGTATGCCTCAACTGCCGCGCTGTACCTTCATAGCATGTTACGTACGTGAACACCCGTCAGCTTTTCATCTGTGCTCACGGGAAACGTCCTGCGTCGCCACATGGGAAAAGCAGCAAAGGAGTGACGTGAAACCTTTGAAGACTAGAATGGATTTCCACCACATACAAAGATTCAATTCCTTCCTCACAGAGAGGTCACGCCGAGACAGCGCAGTCGGTATAGTGACTAGGACAGGGGCTACGCGATCAGGGATTCGGCAAAGGAGGATTCTACTCTTCTCCTAAAAGCCCAGAATGACCCTATGGCCCACCCAGGTGCCTATTAAATGGTTTCCGGGGGGTCTTCCATTAGGTGTAAAGCGGCGGGGACGTGAGGCTGACCACTCATTTCCATCTATTTCCGCGGTTAAAATGAGTGGTACAATACCTCCATTACACCTATACGCTTCTTTTTACACTTTTTACCTCACAGAGAACGTAGTGTATGTTGATTATGAAGACCGATCAGTGGGTGCTCTGTGGGAAAGAATGGACGTTTACGAGTACTGAAACGCACTGCCACCAGGTGAAAACCCAATAGCAGTAAGAAATAATAATAATAATAATAATAATAATAATAATAATAATCAATCGGTATTTATTAACGTGCAAGCTTAACAGCAAAGATGCCTATTATAAAGCCAGCACGAAAAAACACACAAAATACAAAAACGGCACAAATACACAAACACTAAACAAACAAAGAGGCAATCAAAAGAATTAAATAGATATGTAAAATCATTGGGGCAAAAACCCCTGCACTCTGAAGAAATACAAATAAGTTAATGTAAGAAATGTGAGAAATGTAATAATAATAATAATAATAATAATAATAAACCGGTTTGTCTTCAACGGGGGCAGTTTGTTCTCTGTGAGCCAGGAACTTGGTTTTATATACAGGGTCCGGCAGAAAAACCTGACGATTTTGCAACACAGCTATGAGTGGAACCGTTGGCGTGGGGAGGTTGTCCTTGAGAGCCCTTGTAGCGAGACTCAAAGCATTTCAGTTGCAGTGCAGCGCTGGTCAGTAGAGCATCGGGCTTTCGCTATGGAGACGTATTTCAAAAACAACCATTCTGTCGTTGTGACTCAGCGGATATTTCGTCAGCACTTCAATATCCATCGGAACGACAGTGTCCCTAGTCGCAATACTGTACTGTTGTGGGTGAGGAACTTCAGAGAGACAGCTTCTGCCGCGAAAAGGAGACCTCCAGGAAGAGAGCCGTCACTTAGAACTCCTGAGAACATCGACCGAGTGCGTCAGGCTTTTGTCAGAATTCCTCGGCGATCAGCAAGCAGAAATGCCATTGCGTTAAGAATGTCTGATCGTACGGTGCGCCGAATATTGCACGAGAACTTAAATTTTCATCCTTACAAAATGGTTATGGTTCAAGCAATAAATGACCAAGACACTGCAAATCGGAAAACTGTTTGTGAGGCTCTGTTGAACGCTCTACAGAACGACGACTTTAACCACGTTCTTATGACGGATGAAGCAAATTTTCATCTTTGTGGCAATGTCAATTCTCAAAACTGTCGCTACTGGGCAAACCGAGAACCCTCGCGATATTCAACAGCAACCTTTACATTCTGAGAAGGTTATTGTTTGGTGTGGTGTACCATCTTCTGGGGCGATCGGCCCCTACTTCTTGGAAGACCAGGCGGGCAGGGCAGTAACAGTAAATTTAGCCCGCTACACAGAGATGCTTCGCACATTTCTGGAACCGGAGTTGCTGAGACTTGGTGTTGAAACCCAGACTCTCTGGTTTCAGCAAGACGGGGCAACAGCTCACACTGTGAGGAATGCAATGCGAGTCCTCGAAGACACGTTCCCAGCTCGCGTGATCTCACGAAGAGGGACTATTGAATGGCCGGCAAGATCGCCCGATCTCAACGCCTGTGACTTCTTCCTCTGGGGATATCTCAAGAGAAAGGTGTGCGAAAAGTAACCAAGAACAACGATGGACTTGAAACAGAACAGCAGGCACGAAGTGGCAGCAATTTCTCCCACCACGCTGCAAAGAGTGATGCAGAACTTCCAGAAACGCTTGCGGGAATGTGTTGACAACAATGGACGCCACCTCACAGACACAATATTCAGGAAGTGAATATTGTAATTAAAATGCTTTGAGATAAAGTTAAATTTATTAATAAATTCACGTAAAAACATAGTACACTTTTCATTTTATTTTAACTTAAAAATCGCCAAGTTTTTCTGCCAGATCCTGTATAATGTAGACGAAAATGATTTTGTCTTGCCAAAGGACATATACTTATGTAGTCACTAATATTCCTGATGGATGAAATTCGGAGATCAAGAGAGATTAAACACGAGGTGGAAGCGCTTTAAACCGTTCCAGATGGCGATCCGTTGTATCCGTTCTTAGGCCGGTATATGTACGAATATTTTAACACATCTTCACGAACAGAGCTAACTTCTCACAGATATTAAATAAACATAATGTGCGGACAGCATGCGGAGCTCCTGGTGTTAAACCTGTCGGTACGTATTTTTAATATTAAATTATAATACGTAAGAACAGGGTAATGAAGACAACAGTCGACCTAAAAGACAGGAAGAAACAGTAGAAGAGATAGTTAGGGGAAGAGGGGGCAAAACCGGGTAGCGAGTCGCAACCGGATACCCCGTCTACAGCCTGTGTGTGATGTCGAAATCACGCATAAGATGTTACAACTACATCAGACTGACGAAAGCGGAACAAGGAAGGTTTTCCTTGCGTGTGGTGACATTTTTTCCATCGCAGATAATAAAAGTGTGCTTTTACAGTGCCCTGATATAATTTTACAGTACCCTGATACAATTTACGCAATACTTTTTGTTTTAACAGGTAATAAAAGTTGCACATATCAAATTCGTATGTTAATAGTTATAACGTGCATTATTGTAGCGTCAATTCGGTGTGCCAGTGTTACGAATTGCAGACAAAGCAAACTTCATAATCGGGGAGTATACCATAACGGCGTGTCTGGGGCAGAACGGTTCGGGGCATTACCGGGTAATACCCGGTAATGCCCCTCTGTATAGGCTAGACTTATTAATGGTTTTGCTTTTGTTTTGTGAAACGTTATAGATTATAGGAATTGTGCGGACATATAAAAAGAAAACGAATCACCAAAAGGGAGAAGAGAATATGAAGCGAGCTTTAGAAGAGATACTTAGCAAGAGAAGCGGTTACAAGAAAGCGGTGCAGTCTTTCCACGTGCCGCAGTATACTTTGGAAGACACAGCTAAAAAAGCAAGGCAAGGGATGTCTATAGTTGATGCTTCACACAGCTGTAACATCAGGAAGATTTTCGGCCTAGTATATGCTCAGGCAGCCACCTTGAAAACAGTAGATTCTGCACTTAATAAGACAGGCATTTATCCCACAAACCCTAACGTGTTTGGGGAAGCAGACTTTACTGCACTTCACTTGAGCGTCAACCAAATGCGGAACCTGCCGGATCACTCTGCGGCTTTCCTGTTGCAGATGTTTTGACTAAGACCGGACTCAATTAACATTAGGAGTATCCGTTAGAAGTGCCGCCACTAAACGCATCTTGTATGGATGGCAGGTCCATTTCATTGGAATAACCAACACCCAAATCAGTCGACCATCAAGGTAAAGACATTTACAAAATATCTCGAAAATCTGTTTTTGAGGTATCCTTCCAAGAAATATCGCCGATTCCACATGGCACACGACGCCTACCATCAAGACGCCGTGGCCATACAGCTGTAGCTACTAACAGATTCACCATACAAAAGATATTTAGAAAGCACATCAGCTGTTAAGCGCAAATTGGAGCGAAGCTGTCCTGCTGGCAGAACCACAAAGAAGAGACTTCAGAGTGGACCAATTATTAAAGAAAAAAGGTCTGGTAAGGAGACTGTCACTGGAGACACCTCAGATGACTATGAAGATGGGGGAATTGAGCGCTGCTGTGTTTATTGCAAAGAAAAATATTCTGAGACAAAGCGAAAGGATGGATAGATCAGATGCAGGAGTTGTGAGAAATGGGACCAAGAAGATTTCATTGCCTGGCCTGAGAAGACTTTGGGCTATTCTGTGTGAGCGCTTGTTCAGAGTTTCATAAAACTGATTTTGAAACGCAATTGTGCTTACCCGTTTGTACCCCATAATGAACCCGGCTTTGCCGCTACCCCTGCGGCAAAAGCGTATTTTACACGCTTGTTGATTTTCAATTATATAATTTCAGTATTTACCCGGGTTGCCAGTTTTAACCTAAAAATGTGTTTATAATACCCCCTGAATTGCTGTAACTTGATTTGAAATAAATATAACAGGACACGTGACAGCAATGCTGACTTTTCCTTAGCTTCCCGATTTTGCCCCGCCCCCTTCCCACATATAAGAACAATAATAACTATCTTCATACCTAACATTCAGCACTAGCTTGATATTCTGTATTCTTTATCGAGTGTTACTGGGATAAACAAATAAAGAAACGCCATAAGGAAGGCGCAATTATCACGTACGGAATAGTTCAGAAATTCGCAACAAATACAGTGAAAAGACCATATGACTGATAATACCTTCGAGAATGTATGTTAAAGACATATGTTGTTCAGGTGTGTACTGGATAATTAGCAGAAACATAGGGGCCAGTGCCGGGGTCTCGTAAACAGTGTAATGAAGTTTCAGACTCCATAAATGAAAGGATGCCTTCTAATCAGCCAAGCGATTAACGGCGTCTCAGGAAGGACGTTAATCCAAGGAGTTAATTATCCCTCCTAATTTGCCCTCCAGCAAATATGCATCTTCCGTAGCAAAACAGAATCATTTGAACAGAAGGAGAATGGAAAAGGAATAGCAAGCAACTAGTGCAAATTACGATAAAACTATCATCGTTTCTCAGCTGAGGCATACACTTGTTATGGTGCAGGTCTGATTGCTCACACAGTGTCTGAAAGAATGGAACGAATTACAATGGAGGAAACCCGATGGCAACAACAGGGTGCCATTTCAATTAGCTGCATCAAGGTGTAGATTTATCAGACGAGTGGGAAATGTACATTTGGCGCTCTGGATAAAGGACAGCGAATTCTATTTGTTTAATGCAGTGAGTCTTTCAGAATACCTGAAAGCAACTCAATAACAAAATGCAGAGCTGGATATAATTCCCCAGCATGATAGTTAATAAGAAGCCTATAAAATATCTGAAATAAATTTTAAGGTATCAACACGTATTTTGTAAGAGCTTCACGTGTCATAAGTTAATCAACAAAATACTGAAACCGCATTTATACAGTGTAAGTTATAAGCCCCACTAATCAGATACAAAAGATTGGGAATAAAATAATGTAAGTATATCTTGGTTAAGGAATGTTTCTTTCCAAGCAGTGTTACTGATAGCAAGGACATAAATAGATCTTGCGAAAATATTAAAGAGAATATCAAAACCTCAGTTAAAGAGAGTCTAAATCTGTACGAACGAAGGCAGCATAAACTATGTTTTTATAAGAATGTCTGCTGAAACTGACCTGTCTGAGACAGCAGCACCCTCTCAAAGTCGATATATTGGTAACGCTACACGGGAGTCACGTACCCATAAGACGTCACTTTACAGCTGCCTACAATAGTTAAGACGACAGGAAATTGTAAGGTAATAGGCATTAAAATTCCGCACCAAGCCAGGGCAGATAAAGATGTGTATTATACAACTCTTTATTCCAAAGAATGCAGTTTATAAAAATTAATGTCAATTCGATAAATTTAAATAAGAAACTGGATTTAAAAAAATTCCGGTGTAAGAGAAGTAAATGGGCTATTTTCGAAAGGGTATTAAAATTTAACAACAAGAATTGTAGACAAACATATATACTGTGATACAGTACGAGAAATGTAAGGTAATTAAAGCTCATATTAAAATGGAGACAAGGACATTTCTGACCCATAAAGGCAGGCAAGGCATAACGCTCATTATCTGAAAAGCAAAGCTTGAAAATGAGACATGTAAGACTTGCCACAAAAATGAATTCTACTGCATTCTGACAGCGGTATGAAACATGAATGGCGGTCCGCAGACACTGTGGATCGCCTCGCGTTTCAAACGCACAAACACCGTTCAGAAAAACACTTGCCCGTCCTCAGGCTTACCCTTAAGATCTAACTACTAAAACAGAAACAGTTTTACACAAATAACACTGCGTATTACGTCGGACACAACATGTATTTATTCTTATTTTTACAAATACTGCATGTTTCGATAAAGCCGATCATTATGAGGGTAAAAATTTTGTAAGATCTTACAAGATCTCGAAATACGCACTTTTGTAAAAGAATATTTACATTTTTACCTTCTGTTTTAAGATTTTGTGTAAACAAACACCTGATGATGACCGGCTTGATCGGTACGTGTAGTGTTTGGAAAAATAATACCAAATACAGGTTGTGTCAGGCGGAATACGTAGCGTTATTTATACCAGTTTACATACACCACGAGATAGATAGGCTCAAATTGATAAATAGACAGGATTTTCCCAACCTCTGGACAACCAATACCAGTTTTACTGCACAAATAAGCTGTTGACTATACCCACCGTGTTCAGCTCTGTGCGTATTCCCGGTTCAATGATTCCGTTTTTCACAATTCCATGTCAGTAAGTTTAAAAATTAGATAAACCCTCTTGGTTCGCCATTAATCTCCCAACTACGGGGTATTTCGTAAGTTCAAACGTAAAAAGTTATACATACATACATACATACATATATATAAATACATACATACATAAATACATACATATATACACACACACATACATACATACATACATACATACATACATACATACATACATACATACATACATACATACATACATACATACATACACACATACATACATATATATAAACACATACATACATACATACATACATACATACATACATACACACATACATACATACATACATATATATAAACACATACATACATACATACATACATATATATAAACACATACATACGTACATACATACATACATACATACATACATACATACATACATACATACACATATACATGNACATACATACATACATACATACATACATACATACATACATACATACACATATACATGCATGCATGCATGTATATATGTATGTATGTATGCAAAAATATTATGACAAAACAAAACGAAATAAAACGTGTTGCAAAGGTTTCGCTTGTCATAGAAAAACGAAGAGGAATTTGCGACGGAGAGCAGGCCGTGCCTTTAGTATCACCCACAAATATGACAGAAGCTACGTTGTTGGGACCAGCACACCGCTACCCGTGAAATCCGGGAACATAGTATAGCCCAAACACGTTCTTCTAGACACTTCTAAAACGGCTAAACACGATTACAAAAGCCGTCAACTAGGTTAATAAAGTGTAGCTAGAGAGGAGTAAGAACAAATAAAATTATATCAGTTTCGTTGTTTGTTTTCTATTATATTCAGTTTACAATACCTAATCTTAACAGTATACACAGATGATTAAAATAATATGGGTTGTCCAGAAATTTAGAACAACACAGCCCAGACATGTGTCCGAAAATAAGTATTCCTATGTGCCGAAGCTTTTTCTCATGTGAGAAAGACAACATTATATTTTGAAATTCTCTCTACTTTTGGAATACAAGACGATATAGAAGTCAAGAAAGCAAGTGATCCTACTTGTTTTACAAATGCTTTAGAAGTAAATGTGCAAAGAGAAGTGCGTCTTGCCTTTCACTTCCTAACAACAGGCGTAGTAATTACGGAGAGAAACAATGAAGGTATTCCGAAATCCTAAAGATTTCTTGGAATTAAAGCAAGGCAACCGGAATTTTGATCAAAAGAGGAGTGAAGAACACGCTGAATTCGAAGTCTAAAACAAAGGAATAAAGAGAAAATTTGTCAGAAAAATGTAAATGAGAATTCGGTGGACAAATATAAATTTCTTAGAAAATAACGTTTAGTTTAAATGCACGTTAAGGATCAGAGCAAGTAATGCGGAATAACGTATTTCATACGAATGTGAAGAAACAAATCGTTCAGGAAAAGGGAAATGCAGCCAAGAAATCCAGCAGTTTCCTAAAAGGATGCTGGCAAACCAATATTTCAATTAATCGTTTATAATAACTCACACATACAGAATACAGTGGTTAACAAACACACTTTTCAATCAACGTGAGTTTCACATAAACGTTTAACTGGCTGACAGTAAAACGGACACTCTCACTGTTGAGTTGCTCCTCTTTTGCATTCAGGATGTGCCGAATTCGGGTTTCGGTCCGCAGACCAGCTATTATGATTAAAATTCGTCATAATTTTCCTCCGTCCCTCTAGAAAAACCCTGAAACAATACGTCAAATTAGACAATGCCGCTTTTTGTGTGGTGAACGGCCCCGCAGTAGATGCTGCGGACGCACCGTAACCTTGAGGCTTATTGTGCAACCCTCTGATGAACATGACTAGTTTTTCCCGTTTTCCGTGTAATGGAGCACCGGTGTAATGAAATTCACAGGGGAAAACCGAAGTACTAGGGGAAAAACCTGTCCCAATACCACTTTGTCCACCACAAATCCCATAAGGACTGGCCTGAGGTCGAACCCGGCCCTCGGTGGTCCAAGTGCGGTTCATGACTGCCCCAGTCATGGCACAGTGCGGCCACGCTGCTTCCTTCCACATCATGTCCAAACCATTATTCTCTACCAGACGACATTTCGACGCTATCTTTATCTGTCTTATCGAAAGTAGTCTTGAAATGTGTTGTTCAAGACAATGTTAACCGCTGTTATTATACAGCCTTTGCTGATACATGAAGGAATGTAAGATGATAGTGACAGAAAAACCAAACTCCACCTGGATTTGCCTCGAATTCAACCCGGACTTCCGAAGCGAGAGGCTGGCGACTTAACCGTCCGAGCCACGTCACGGCCTAAAAGCCGTGTTATTTGAAACACCAATAGCGAGTGGTGTAGCTGACAGGAATTCATCTTTTGACAGTCGATATTTCATGTTGTATATACAGTGCCTTTTATTGTAAGTCTAAATCAACTAACAAAAGCGTAACATAATTAACACGTATAACATGTATCTGGGATTCCTACATATGTTTCGGCAAAAAAGTTGCCATCCTCAGAGATTTATACAGCAGAGAACGACAAGAACTTTCTACATCCAGTGACTTACGGCGTGTGTACGTTCAGTAAGAACTTTTAATGTGTAACTATATACTGGATACTTGGATGTAGAAAGTTATTCTAGTTCTCTGTTAAATTGTACCCTGAAGATGGCAACTGTTTTGCCGAAACATACGTAGGGGTCGCAAATACATCTTATATATGTCAATAACCTTGTGCATTTGTTGGCTGGTTTAGACTTACGATAGTTGAGTCTATCGAATGTAACCGCCATCCGTACAGTGCAGGTCCCACCGGTACACCCGACGGGAGGATGGATTATTTCGGTCAGGTATCGCACCTTTGTTATTTACCCTTAATACATTCACTACTTGCACCGAGTTCACGCTTTATTAATCACCATGAATATATTAAGAGCTACAGGTTCCACCTTTATTTAGCCACCATTAATTCATGTACATGTTGAAGTTCCCACTTTATTTCGGTCACCACCAATCAGTTCTTTCGTACCAACTTCAAAGTGTACGCCTCTTCATTCTTATTCTCCTCAAGAACGACTGCCGCCAGTTCAGCACATCTTCGTACATTCCCTTAATTTCTACCCCCCTTGTTGTCCTCAACCTCACAACCTTATGTTTTTATTTCCTTACGTCCTCCTACCTCTGTCATAGCGAAAACCCTAGGATGGAAGGTCAAAGGGTCATTCTCGGTGTGAGGCTGGACACACACACTTACAAACAACATTTCCAAATGTTCGGCTACACGCATGTGTGTTGATAAAGATGTAAGCTTTCTACGCAGTCACGGTGTGTCTAATGTAAGTACACACTGCTTTCATTTTCCATGTCAAGCACTCTAATATCTAGTCTCGACAGTGTTAACCCTTTAAAGACGACGCGTATCTGTTTTATATAAGGACTCAGTGCGTACCGCGCTGTAAACACTCTCTACTTCGGCTATAAAAACCAGTCTCTTAACCATTTAAAGCCTAGCGGTAACTTTACATACGGCCAGGTTTAACATTAAAATATTCTACGTGGTGCCCACCTTGCGTTTATGTGTTTTGTACGGATCTCAGAACAAACAGCAACTTTTGCCTTATAAAACATTAAGAGACTGGTTTTTATAACTGAAGTGGAGAGTGTTTACTGCGCGGTACGCATTGAATCTTTATATAAAACAGATACGTTCCGCCTTTAAACGATTAAAACTTACTTCAAAGCCATTTTCAACGTTTAATATTATTGACAGAGAATTGAAATACAGCAGAACCCTGTTATAACGAGATCGGTTTATACGACACCCCGCCCATAGAGTGAGATATCATGTAGTACCAATTAATTCCTCACTGTTAACGATATTATTACTCACCCTGGTTATAACGAAATTCGTTTATAACAACACAAACTATTCAGTCCCTTTTATTACGTTATAACCGAGTTCGACAGTATTATCAAATGACTCCTATGTCGTAAAAAGTGTCTTACGGACGTAGCCGTACTCGAGTACCGTGCACAAACGTAAGCATCACCGTAACAACTGCCAAGTATTTCTTAGCCCGTTAAAAATGCAAGAGGATTGGTTTCGCTGTGCACAATATTTCCAGTCCGCTTACTGCTTACTGCAGAGCTGCGGTAGCATTTATGCTTCGGTTCCCTTATACATACAACTGCACAGCATGAGGGAAGCGTGGAGTAAGAAGAATCGCATTCTTACTAAATCGATTCAAAATTCAATAACAGGCTGTTCTTTATGTTTCTTCTCCCCTGCAGTTCTCAGCACAAATCTCACTGTCTCATTTTTAATATAATTTCTATTTCCATTTTTTTTAACAGCACAGGATCAAAACTCTTGGCGTCTTTTTGTCCAGCAGCCCAATTAAGTGTTACCCCAGTACACGTGTAGATTCAAGCATCGGGACACAGGTTTGTTGCTGTACGATTCTATTATAAATTGATGCAATAGATATTTTTGCCCATGAAAAGTTCCTAATTATAAAATAATAGATTCATAAAAACCCCAGTTACATAGCAGTTAATATTTTCTTTCCATGACGCAAAATCCCCTAGCGGGACAGACCCTAATCATTATCGAGGCTTCACGATCGCACTCACTCACACACACACACACACACACACACACACACACACACACACACACACA
>BLKM01012018.1:4829573-4874717 GCA_013340265.1 Coptotermes formosanus
TGTATGTATGTGTGTGTGTGTATGTATGTATGTATTATGTATGTATGCATGTATGTGTGTATGTATGTATGTACGCATGTATGTCTGTATGTGTATGTATGTATGTATGTATGTATGTATGTATGTATGTATGTATGTATGTATGTATGTATGTATTATGTATGTATGTATGTATGTATTATGTATGTATGTATGTATGTATGTATGTATGTATGTATGTATGTATGTATGTATGTATGTATTATGTATGTATGTATTATGTATGTATGTATGTATGTATTATGTATGTATGTATGTATGTATGTATGTATGTATGTATTATGTATGTATGTATGTATGTATGTACGTACGTATGCATGATCATCAGACTCCTACATCCTGACGTGCCGCAATGTATAGCAGACGTATACTTCTTACACTAAGGAACCAAAACAACGTAAAGACGTGTTTTAATATCTTAAATGGTACGTACAACTGTCTAAATTGAAGGGGAAGACTTTAAGAAGTTCAAAAATTTTCATCGACACACACCAGCAATTTACATATATATAAAGATCTGAATGTGTAACAGTCTGAGATCAAGCACTGAAAACCACCATACAGGGACTGCTAAACGAACAAATCCTTATTTAAGCAATGCAGTTTATGTAATGGAAACTGAGTATTTTCAAATTTGTTTTTAAGTATCTTAATATTTAAATTAATTACCTGACACGCAATTATACAGTCTTGAAAAGAATAAAATTTAAGGTGCTACACCACTCGCAAAAAGCGCAACGTGTTTGCCTTTGTACAGCAGTTTTTGAGGATGTCTCATAAAGTATCTGCGTCTATTAATTTGATAGTTTATTGGCTCATCTGGAGAGAAATATGTGACATAAACATTGGTCGGAATGACAAATTTTGTGTAGTTATGTAGCCATGTTATCATATAGAAAGTTGTGACATAATTCAAGTATTTAAGTAGCCTTCTATTCGCGCTGACGACCAGTACAAGATAGCACGCTCTAAAATAACACGCGTTGCTCTCCATGTGCTCTCACAATTTTTCTTTACGGAAGAAATATCTTTCCCGATGCGCAGTAACTTGCCGTCTCTTGTATGAAAAATCTACAAAAATATCGACTCATTCTTATGTCCTTACACGTAGAAACCTGAGGAGTGTCAGGTTTGGCAAATGAGGTGACCGAGCCTGTTGACCTCCACGACCAATCCAGTAAGTTCCATAACTTTGATTAAAGTAGTCTATGACTTGTCTACCGAAATGAGTCGATAAGCTGTCATGTTCCAGATACAGATTTCTTAATCTGGCCTGGAAAGGAACGTCTTTCGACAGAAGTGGCAGACTGTCCTGACGTAACTGCAGGTAGTAGTTTGCTCTTAAACTTTGTTCAAGAAGGGCTGACCCAGATGACCGTCGATAAGTCCGCACTAGGCCTTCACCGAAAAGCGACGCTAGAAGTCGCATTCAACTGAATAGTGCGGATTGTTGAGGAAGCATACGCGTGTGTTGCGACAGTTCATTACCCTGTCTCCCGTAAATTGGGTGTCATCAAAACACGTATTTCAAAAACCGATACTGTCTCTAAATCCAATGACAGAACTGCACCCGACGTGCGTAATCCTCTTTTCGAAGAGTTTGCACATGTTTACAGTGGTATTGGTAAAGATAATTTTGATGTAAAGTTCTCCATACCTGCATTTGAGGTGCGTGAATTTGAAGGGTAACTCGCTTAAAACTCGCTCACGGATTACGATGACCTCTCTTCGCAGTACATCTTCTTGGTAATTACCATATTTTCGATCGCCTCGTTACTAGGTACTTGTGACGATTGTGCCATGTCTCACGACCATTTTTGTATTCAGCTGAATCCCGACGGCTCAGCATGGATGGCGGTGGTTGTGAAACCTCCACGCGCATTCCTACCTTAGGATCCGTAAATGAAAAGAATACCCACCCAATCTTTGGTTGTGAATAAAATATGCATATTTGGCTCATGTGGTTACTCGCCCCGCCTCTCAGAAGACAGGCCTGGAACTGATCCCATGCCAGTGCGTTTCTGGTGGACAAACTGATAATAGGACAAATTTTTCTCCGATTTCTTCAGTTTTTCTCTGTCAGCTTTACTGTACTAATGCTCCATAATTATTCATCCATCACCGACAATGTACAACAAAACGCTAGCAACTGACAGACATTAAATAAAACATTTCTCCCTCTGAAAAGCGCAAGTTGAGGTTTTTTAGCTCCTCTTGATTAAAGTATTTTCACCCAGAATAAGCCAGGGAATAACAAACAGAAGACTGACTGTCGTTTCATGGAATATTCTGTACATGCAATGATGTCCTTTTGTTTTATTTAAATGTCCAATAAACGTGACAGTAATGACCGCACATTTTGACAGCAAGTACATACCCAATATATTTAGAGGCCGCAAAATACGAAAGCAAGACACAGGATACCGGACTGACGTGGCACACACCTTAAGTATCAGATATCTAGATCTTACCGCGGAGAAGTTAAGAAAATAATTCAGCACTGGAAATTAATAAAGTATGCTACTCAGAAGAGGCCATAATAAAAATACACTATAGAAAAGGGGAAATTTAATGTCTTGTAACATTACTTTCAAGAACTGTAACTAGAAAAATTCCTTTGTCCACAAAAGAAATTTCTTCTCGACAAACACAAAAAGCCGGGGTGAATTTTGTTTTGTAAAATAAATAAATAATTTGTTAGTTCTTCGCTTGCAATTAAGTAATATGTTAAGCCAGTATTAAACGAAGCATTAATATATATTATTAATAAATTTGGTTACAAGCTTCGTAGAGGATAAAGAGTATTCAGTATTAGATACTAATTCTGCGTGTTAAAAACGGCATAAAGCAACTTAAATTTCCGAACATCCCTTCCCAAGAGAAACATGTAAATTTTACAGGGACGTAATAATAATACGCTGGCGTAAATAAGAATTAAAGCATTCCTTTTATAAAATAAATTTGCCTTCATCGTCATATTTCTTTTCACCCCCGTTCCATTTCTGTGATACAGAAGACTGCATAATGTAATTTTAAAAACAAAAACCTTGCTCAATTTTCCGATGTGCTCTGGCCAGAAAACCGCCCTTTTTCTATGAAACATGCGGTTAATGCTCGCTGTTATGAATAATGAAACATATTCACGTCGACGTAACTGTGAATTTTGTGTAGATTTTTATATTTACAAATATATTTTCAATTGTTATTATGAACATGTGGCATAAATACATTCGGAATGGTAAAAATGTTCGAGATTTAAAGAAAAAATATTTTTTCAATTGTGGTTTTATTCCACAGCAAACACAAACAAAATACCACACAGACTGTGAGAGCAAAAATAACGGAGTTCGGTGACAGAGAGGAGCGTCTGTGAACGTAGGTGCCGCGGCCGATGTGCAGACAGTTAATACGCTTATTTCCACTGCATAGTGTTGCGCTTTATGGGACGTCTTTATTGTATTCCACTCCACGTCTTCACCTTGACGCGTAGAACATCATTTCGTCGATTTCAGGTTTCCGCCGCCATGTAGGTGAGATTTTCCATCTTCTGGGATATTGCGCAGCGTAGAGTGGTAATTCTGTACCGACGTTTCGGGACAACCTGTCAGTAGCATCTTCGAGGGATAAGAAATAGAACCTTGAAAATGGTACCGAGGGGTATTCCCGAAACGTCGGTACAGAATTAACACTCTACGATGTGCAATATCCCAGAACAGCGCAGACCTCGACAATTTCTTGGGTTGTCGCAAGGACAACTACTGTATTTTGTGTTTTTTTCCAAATCCCAGGGTGTGAAATTTCTCGCATGAAATTGAGCAACAGTATGCTCTGTAAACAAACACAGTTTTCGTTGTTTCTTCACTGCCGCAGCTGTAATTAACCCTTTAAAGACGAAGCTTATCTGTTTTATATAAGGACTCAGTCCGTACCGCGCTGTAAACACTCTCCACTTCGGTTATAAAAACCAGTCTCTTAATGTTTTATAAGGCAAAAGTTGCTGTTTGTTCTGAGATCAGTACAAAACACATAAACGCAATGTGGGCACCACGTAGAATTTTTTCATGTTAAACCTGGTGGTACGTAAAGTTACCGCTAGGCTTTAAAAAGTTAATTAACCACCATTCTATGCCACTTGTTAAAATCTACTGAAAATATTCTTACGCCTGTGAATCCAGTTACTGTACAGACCGTACTGACATGTTGCTATGTAAGCATATATTAATTGTAGCTCTGACATTTTGCCAAGTTGTTTGGTGCTGTTCCAACAATCAGAGACGTTAATCACGCCATGTTCTCCAATCAGCAGTGTATGTACTTCCTATGGTTATATAAGCTAATTATGTTGTAATTCTACAGACTCGAAAACGAGATACTGATCTACGGATTTGTCAGAAAGGGGTGGGACATATGCAAAACTTTTCAAAGTGCTACATTAACTGACGTTTTGTGTGAACACAGATTTACAGTTATTGAGGAGAATTTATGGTAGAGTGCGCCATTCAGCTGCTTAAAATAAACCGCTCAAGGGTGCCGCGTTACAATTTCAATGCCTTCCTTCTATTCCAAAAAACAATACGTTAGACAAACTTCAATGCTAGCGCATACTAATGATAACACTGCTGCAAAATGTCAAAATCGTATTAGATTTGTTTAAAGTACAATCGGAATTTTTGAATTAGAATTCGGCTCACAAATTCTACGAGTATCTCCCAGCCACGACGTGGTACTGTATACTTTTCTCGCCAAATGTCATGGATAAGGCGTCTTGTTTCTTCATTTCGCCTCATATTATCTGGTTCTTTTTATCGAAAAAATTTTAATTTCCTATTTGTGTAATGAAATGAATGCACATTATAACTGTTTATTCCCAATATGCAATTAAAATATTTAAGATATATTTATTAAAACTTCAAAACCCAGGTAGCAGGTATGACATTGTTAAGTAGGATAGGGTAACAGCATTTCAAGACTGAAATGAATCTAAATTTTATATCAGGACTATGGTCGTAGCTGAGAGAAAATACAGTGTGCTTTCACCAGAACAACACTTAGTGCCGTAAGGAAAACAGATTCACCGTCACACTGATAATAAACGCGTGTGTACACACGATAAACAAAATGCACGCACTTATTTGTTTAAACCTGTCTGTGCATCTACTAACCAATAGCACGAGTACTCTTTTGAGTGTTTTATTTAAAGACAGTGTCATCTGGTAAGGTTACATAATGTCGATAATAAATAAATGGGCAAGCAGAATTGGTTGAATGATTCTGAAAGGAGAAACCCGGAGTAATCGGGAGAAAGTCCTGTCCTAGACCATCTTGTCCACCACAAATATTACACGAAATTGTCTCCGACTTTACGCACTCACACGTCTTGAGACGCCGGACACTTAACTGCTTCGTTTATCGGAAGGTCTCAAATGATTAACAAATGACACAATGCTTTGGTCTGAGTTATAAGTTATTAGGCAACAAAAATATTATACAGTTTTTATTTATTTAAGTATAAAGCAAAAACGAGGTATGTAACACCTAGTTACACGATTTACCGAACACAATTTTTGTGCTGTAGTCTAGTGTTCATATAATATCGCCTTAAAAGCTCCATAATGCTTTCTGTTAAGCTTCCGTGGAAATTCACGGGAAGACTATATTTTGCTGCTCGACAGAGGTGTACTATTCGTGTCCGGGAGAAAACATACCAATTACTTTTCTTCTAATTCAACTGATTTTCTTGTTAACTTTAGTAGGACAGTGAATACATACGGATCTACACGTCGCTATTTCATTCCACTGTATTAGTTTACACGTGACAGTACAGGAAAACACACGGCACGATCAGTGGTAGAATAATGTTTACTTCTGAGAAGCAGTGTTGTATAAAAAAGGCGTGGTCTGGATTACTTGATCCTGCTCATGTAGAAGGAATGAAGCGAATTCAGAAGTCCAGAGTACATCTGGTCCAAGGTTTGAGTACAAGGAGCCTTTACTCCAAATGATGTTAGAGACTTGTCAGAAAACTTTAGGACAAAAATCTCCTCTGTATAATACAGATATTATGTAGTATGCGACAAGAACGAGACATTATGTTTACACTCAGTGAATGTCTGATGAATGTAGTGCAAATGAACTCAGATACGCTAATGAAAGTAATATATGTTTCTGCTTAAAAAATGCATGTGTGTCAGACACGGTGGAAAAACGCTAGTAACTTATCGTGTGTTTTAATAGAGAAAGTGACAAGAAGCAAGACGGGAAGTGACTTGAATTCAGAATGTCATCCTAGTATAAAACTGCCGTTTGAATACCAAGATTAAATATTATCGTTAAACTCTTCTCAGTAAAACATGTACCGCAATATGACTTGGGCTAATTTGTTTTGCCCTTAATTACAACACTCAATGGAAAGTGGGTAATTCGTACATACACACACGCGTATATGCACACATGCGTATGTACATACATAACATAACATAACATAACATAACATAACATAACATAACATACATACATACATACATACATACATACATACATACACACACACATACACACACACATACACACATACACACACATACATACATACATACATACATACATACATTACATACATACATACATACATACATACATACATACATACATGCATGCGTGCATTCATAAAGAAATATTTTGGTTTAAAACTCACACATGTACGTACACACACGCGCGCGCTCACGCACGCACACACACACACACACACACACACACACACACACACACACACACACACACAGACACANACACACACACACACACACACACACACACACACACACACACACACACAGAAACATTCATGAATACACAAGCAGGCCTGGAACGACAACACACTTATGCACACCCTACATGAGAATGTTGAGAATAAAGTGTGTATTAGCGTTTAAGTAAAACTTTTTTTATTTCAAGTACATTTACTTTTTACCCAAAAGGAGGTGATTTACAGCACAATATTTGTCCATCATTTCTCTTTCTAATTCCCTCGTTACAAGAACTTCGCGTACAAATGTGCAGTTAAAACGTTAGACTAATCAACATGTTCCAGTGTAATTTATGAATATATACAGATTACTTAAAAACGTATTAATATTTTTACAACCCTTTTTTTATTTATACGCTCTGGTTTTCGCTGTCTTCTTGTTTGAAAGCAACATTGAAAAGACAGGTTTCGGCATCCTACAAAATGCGACTAGAACATTCCTCTTGTTTAAGTTTTGGAAGAATGGTTGTAATTGAAATTATATCTACATATTTATTTTGTACTTTTCAGAAAAGAATTTTCGCATCCATTATCGCCACAAAGCAGTTAGTGCTGCACAGGGAAACAGTCGGCAATTTGTGTGCGAATTGCGGGAAGGATGTAAATAAACTCTGTTGGTAAATTTAACGTGTTCCATGTCCGCGAACTATATTATACAAAGACACTAAACACCAACAAATGCATTAAGCGAGTTTTATCATCAATTGTAACACACTCCTACATGTTTCGACCCTGCTGGGTCATCGTCAGGGAGAACTTTTTTGTTACCGTTACACTAAGGTTGCACTTCATAGTTGAGTGAGAATGTGCTGTTGACTTGTACTGCGTTGTTTTTGGAGGCGTGAACTCTCCGCGGTCCAGACCGCAGACCGTTCACGCCTCCAGTACACAGTCAACAGCACATTCTCACTCAACTATAAAGTGCAACCTTAGTGTAACGATATCAAAAAGTTCTCCCTGAAGATGACCCAGCAGGGTCGAAACATGTAGGAGTGTGTTACAATTGATGATAAAACTCTCTTAGTGCATTTGTTGGTGATTAGTGTTTCTGTTGGCAAAGTTCAGGATTTCTTCATGTTGCATACATTGGAACATGTCATCACGTACAAATTGCATCCTGTTCTACAGGAAAAATCTGTAGCTGTATTTTCTGTTTCAATATACATTCACTCAGTGAACAATCAAAACGATTTTAACATATCAAGACAAATGCTTCTCTTAAACGAGTTTTCTTCAAGAAAGGAAGGTGTTTTCCCCTACAGAAGTACAGAACACACGTTCAAATTTCGGGTGTAATGACCCTACTTAAAAATGTTATGCAGCGTTTCTGTTTTCCAAATTGGGCAGTAGTGATTGTTAAAATTGCCATTCATATTAGTAAAAGATATTCAGATATCTAATGCGTATGTAACAACCACAAGTTGCCACGTTGTTCTTTAATTACATGATCTATTCTTTCCTGCAACCGCTAAAACTTAATCTCACTTCGCGCCTACACAAGTATCAAGTTTCGAACGCTTTCTAATTAATTCCTCCCTTTTAATATAGATCAGAGTTCCGAAAACTGCAGTAAATTTATCGGTAGACAAGATAAGGGATTCGTGACACAAACAAAAGGGGTTCAGAGTTTAACAACGTCGCACCGTTCTGGCGGGAGCAAAAACAACGAGGAGGAAGAAAAGTTTGGAACGCGTCTGCTGAAGCTATTAATTTAGAATTGTTATCTTGTTCACGCGTACGTTGGCCCTAACTTGTGAAATAAGCTCAACCCCTTACGTAGACGAATATCTCACAAGGAATCCAACAGTTGTCCAGAAAAACCACTTTTGTAGTCAAGGATCTTTAATATAGGGGGACAGACACCACAAATGTCCAGTAAAAGTTGGTTTTTAGCCAACTTTTAATATAATTCCTTCTTTATAAACGTTTTAGGTCATATTATTTTGTAGAGAACTATAAGAAATAAATGAAGAGAACGAGCAGTGTACCTAAATGCGCATAACATAATTTCGATGGATTATTTCATTGTTTAATAAGAGCTTGAAAACTAAAGAGATAAGGTCATGAAAGGTCAGCAGGGAAGCCATTATTATTGCCACAACAAAAGCACTGATGATACATCCACAGAAGTCGAGTCTCGTTTATTTAATAATGTGTTTTTTTTTGTGTTGCGACTGCTCACGGATTTTAAGGTGTTTATGGAATCAGTCGTATACAATATGTTCATTTGTATCAAAAAAGTCGTTATAACTGGATAAATTATTTGATATTGCTTTATAATTCAACACGCCGATTTCTCCTAAATTATATGCAAAATTAGGTTCTTACATCACAGGAATCACATTCCGTGTGCATTGTTGAAAAACCGGTTAATCCTCCACAGAAACACAGTGGACGTTTTCCTGAGAATATTTACATGAAACACGTAAACACCCTGTGTTTTCAAACGCAGAGCTCCTTGATCTGACAACAATTGATCTGACATTTATCACTGGGGCTTAAATATTCAAATACATCGGAATTCTAAAAACAAATAAAATGATATTAATTCACGAAATTAAAATAATAATTTTTTTTGGGATGCAGCTGTCATTACTGCTTCAAAAGCAGTTATCTCTGAACATTATCTCCAAAACATTAACACTGAAAGCACAAAGACATAACACTGATATGCCAATAACAACTCACCGTTCAGTTGGTTTATTGGTTTATGTGAAGTACTGTTTTGCTTGATGGGAGGAGAAACAAATGACAAGATTTAGTGTCATAAACAAAGAGTCAAGAAAAGGCTTGTATGTCGAGAAACTGAACTGAATGAAGATACTGAAAAGGAGGAGCTTAGGTATGAACAGGTAAACAAAAGTTTCACACAGAATACTGTTAAAAATCCAATGGAAAACAAAAAAACTGAAAACGAAAGCAGGAGATAAGACGCTGACATTAACCCTTTGAAAACGAAGCGTATCTGTTTTATATAAGGACTCAGTGCCTACCGCGCACTAACACTCTCCACTTCGGTTATAAAAACCAATCTCTTAATGTTTTATAAGGCAGAAGTTGCTGTTTGTTCTGAGATCAGTACAAAACACATAAACGCAATGTGGGCACCACGTAGAATTTTTTAATATTAAACCTGGTCGTATGTAAAGTTACCGCTAGGCTTTAAAAGGTTAAAATGTAACTACACGATACCATTTGAGATAACGAGGGTGGCTAGCACTTTCCGAACACCGTACGAGCGATGTTGGCAGTTAGGCTTCTGCAAATTTGTTTACATACTTGGGACGCAGTAAAATATTGTGATAGAGTAAACTGCTGTATTTATCATAAATGTGACAGTACTTTATCGATATGTTTATTTTATTTTTACTTGCGACATATCTGCTTTATATAAAAGCATGTATTCTGAAACCTAAAAGGCCTAGTTATGTGTTCAATTTTTTTTTTTTATATTTGACCCTCCAGCTGAAACGTCCCGTTAATAAAGGAAGTAACCTGTCACTCTACACAATCCATCGTTTATTACATACATTAGAGTAACGTACGCTTTCCCCGCACATTCACGAAAGCTTTTCACTTTGCACGCCATGAAAACACATGTGGGAAGTAGAGGTATGCCTCCACCCACGTCCTAACTTTGGCACTAAGCGTGGCCGAGTGGTCAGCTTCACACCTCGGCCGCTTTACACCCAGAGAAAAATTTCCGGCCACCCTTTTAATAGTGGCTGCGTGCGCACCAGAGCCCTTCTGGCTGTTTTTGAGAAGAAACACGTGTCTTACCCATGATGTAAATATAAAAACGATATATTGATCGTCCAGTCAGTGGCCTAGTCACTAAACAGTGTACGCTTTGCCTCGCAGGCAGTCTTAGTACATGTTAGCCGCTACAAATATCCAGTGATTGAAACTGATGTTTGTAGTTAGAAACAAACGTGCAACCATGTGAACTGCAGAATGCTCTATTTCTCAACACGCAGAACATTTTAATGTTAGTTTATACTCTGAGTATTTAAAGGATAGTGTCAATAACAGACGGCTGCAAAGTCATTACTCTACACACTGCCCCTCGTCTGAGGCGTGTAACACAAACACCAAAAAGAAACCTGGAACAAATCCAATTTACAAGAAAATGAGTAGCATTACAGAGATTTGGACAATGTTGGACAAACACCAACATAATTAAGTGTAAAATACATTCAAGATTAGCAATAAATTATTTACTTACGAACAGTCATAAAATCTAATGTGTTCCATGTCCGTGCACTATATTATACAAAAACACTAATCACCAACAAATGCACAAAGAGAGTTTTATCATCAATCGTAACACATTCCTACATGTTTCGACCCTACTGGGTCATCTTCAGGGAGAACTTTTTTGTTATCGTTACCTTAAGGTTGCACTTTATAGTTGAGTGAGAATGTGCTGTTGACTGTGTGCTGTGTACTGGAGGCGTGAACTCTCTGCGGTCCCGGCCTGCAGACCGGGACTGCAGAGAGTTCACGCCTTCAAAAACAACGCAGTACACAGTCAACAGCACATTCTCACTCATCTACAAAGTTCAACCTTAGTGTAACGGTAACAAAATAGTTCTCCCTGAAGATGACCCGGCAGGGTCGAAACATGTAGGAGTGTGTTACAATTGACGATAAAACTCTCTTTGTGCATTTGTTGGTGATTAGTGTTTTTGTAGTCATAAAATCCTCTTGATTTTAGGAATTCCACAAATGACATTACAGCAGTAAACACTGAAGAGCATGATACAGTTCACCACGCTGTGATATGAAACATTCAGTAACAAATATTTGAACAGCCCTTTCAACATAATTATGTTTATTCAAAAAGTAGCTACATGTTTCAATCACAACTGATCATCATCAGGTTATCATACAATATTTAAAAGAAGGCAAATTGTAAAACATGTAAATTTTCCATCCGGATATTAATCTGTGGGACCAGTTAAGTCCACAAGCATTAGAAAGAATAAATTGTAAAGCTGGTCATTCGGTGGCTAAGTTACGGTTTTTAGAGATTCCACAAATTTTTGGCCATATGTATACCCTGACATTAAATTTCTTAAAACCAACGGGTAAAACTGTTTGATAAATGTATTAAATATTAAAGTTTTTAATTCCTTGTAATTATGTGTATGAAGAAATTAGAGTCCTAAACGTCAGCTAGGTATTCTATATTAATCGGATGGTTTGTAGACATCACACCAACTGTATGCGTGCTGGTAATACGAAAATATGCCTTGGTTCCTACATATCCTTCGCCTGATATTCATTAATCTGCCATTTTCCCACTATTATGTGGCTTTATACCTGGCAATCGGGGTTCTTGATTGATGTTTTATTAAAGTATTTGATGGCAGGGCATCGTGAGTTCGAGTCCAAGGACTGCACCCCCGATGGAAGATGCGGTAAAATATATATTCTAAAGCCGTATTCTACTGTAAATTTTCTGTGCGAGGGTCAGCTTGCCACACGAACAACAGGCATACTGCAAACCCTAAGCAGGTATCCAATAAAATGGGACCTAGCTTAACGCAGAAAAGGCGGTCTGCGGTATGCACAACACTGGGTTTTTGGGCCTCAACCAGGAAGGACAGAGATTTGTCCGATTCAGTGCTACGCTGATGCATAATTCGAGCACGAGGAAATTCCCTGAGTGGAGATCACGTCTACTCTGAGCTAACATTCGGTGCCTCGCTTCACATACAACACTCATCACCCTTCAGTGAAATTCTGGCGCCCAACCAAAGTAAAAATTTAGCGGTTAGTAGTGTGTGGAAGCGCGGTTACAGGCGTGTTCATTGTTTACGTGCCCTCAGATGACCTACGTATTGCATTCGACAGAAATTTCAATAATCACTCAATCAAAATACACTAAAAGGATGTGCTCATATTTTTTGTTTTCTTGCAAACGGAATGCTTCTAAGACGGTACTAAGAGAATATTTTCACGAAAAAAGTAGACCTTGTCCTGTAAATAAATCAATTAGACTAGGTACAGAAGTGTGTAATTTGAGGGTCTAGTTTATGTATTTGTATATATATATATATATATTTGCTATTTGTGGCTAGTTTAATGAGCCTGTCAATAACTCTGAATTCCTAGCGCTGAATGATATGGTGATAGGTGAAGAATGCATGTAAATTTGAACGAGGATAGGAAGACTCGATCACAGTCCTACTCAAGGCACTATTTCGTGGGTTGTACGGACTGACTGACGGAAACCTCCTAAAATCTCTGTTGGTATGTCCAGTCTCAAGGCGAAGACAGAGAATTTCTGGAATACAAGGCAGAAGTGGTCACCACTCGACCGCGAAGACCAGCAAAATTAAACATCAGAAGCTGGTCGTGTTTTTTCACTAGAAACCCTAGTGATATTTAGTCAATGTCCGTCGATCTCTTGCACGTTACGCCTCGATGGTCATTTTTAAATCGCAATCCCACCACTGCGAAAGTAAGCCTTCTCGTTTTAAGAGACGTGTATTTTTACAAATATTATTTACGTGTTATTTTAATATTACTCATTGTAACCGTACAAGCTGGGAGTCAAACTTCGGACCGTGCTTTTGAAAGTAAACTGAGCAAGATAATTTTTTACTATTATCTCGCCTATAAGAAGAAGCTCTCCGTCATATACATTAGGTTGCCTTCATGACACTTCAATGAATGGAAGTTGCACCAAAACCGAGGTTCCGAGGCAGCCGCTGAGAACAACAGGTGAGGTACGGTTATTTTACCTAGGTGCTACTCTGGTTGCTGCCTGGAAAGGAGCAACACAGTCTTTGGAAGTATTTGGTGACTTTCGGAGTGTAATAAATAAATAAAGCTGAAACCTATTCCGACAAGCAGTGTGTATGTGGGTGTTCCGTTCATTTCGTCATATATGGCTGGATACTTCCCCATATGTCCCAGAAATACTGCTCTCCGACGAGTTACTTCATCTTGTAACCGAAGTCGGGCTAATTCAACACCAAGAGGCCGGTTACATCATTAACGGAAGATATTTTTAGAACACCAAATTTTATCCAGTCGACCTTCAAATTTCACCAACAAAAAGCGCCTCAATGATTCAAGAACACAGATGTACTTGACAAATGCAGTGTTTCGATTTGGCCAAGCCATCATCGAAAAATGGGCAATAAATTAAGCATACTTTCACATGTGATCAATTCTGAATACAAGACAGGAGTAACACCCAGTCACGGCAACGTGCAGTAAGGTGGACGTAACCATATGGTTAATGTGAGGTTAATCAGAATGGAACTATATCTGTAAAAGCTGATCTCTAGAACTGGATATGCTCCTTTAACGAGCCGAATATAATTGCGTTCGGCCAGGGACACATACACCGCATTTCTGCCATACTTGTTGTTCAAGTCAACTAGACACAGGCTGTACTTCTGTCCCGAGCTAAAAATAAGACTAAACAGAACCAATAACGTAGCGTCCATTTCTTCAAAGCATATTCATATTTTCATTAGATAAAATTGCGCCTTGTATTTCAATATAAATTCCAGATAAATGTAGTTCATATAGGCCTAATTATTACAAACGTCACCCTAGAACATGCTAGGAAGGCATAGAGCGGGAGAAGTATAGCTCTACCCATTAATAACCTCGGAGCTGGATGGGGTTGAGGGGTCAGCGCCACGCCCTGGCTGCTTTACCCTCCGAAAAGAGCTCCAGTAACCACCAGAGATGACGTTGAGTGGGCCCAAATACCGGTCTGGACGGGCATGGAGAAGATAAAATATCTTTCCCCGATTGAGTTTATAACTGTTAGGAGGAGAAAACGTAGCAAGACAAAGGAACCTCAAGCAGACTGAGAAGAAACAGAAGAAATGGGCACAGGGATTAAAGTCGAGATAGACAAACACTTAGAAATTTACAGTGTGTGTGTGTGTGTGTGGAGCACTAAAATAAATAATTGTATCTGTTGTGCCTAAATTTTGTACGCAGCACGGGGGAAGAGCGCATCGCTACAGGGTGGACGGTCCGCGGATCGAGTTCCGAAAGGAGTAAAAACTACCCAGACACACTATAAAGTCCACCCGGTCTCCTATTCGCTGGATATAGCGGTTCTTTCCCGGAGGCAAAGCAGCCGCCAGGGGGAGAAACTGACCACTCAACTTCGTCTAATGACGACGTTAAAAATGAGTGAAACTATACTTCTACGTCCCCTGTATGTCTTAATGGCGTCGAGAGGGATAAACCTTGACTAACTTTCACATGGGGGGAGGTGAATACATGAATATGGTATCGTCTCGTAGTCCTTCCCTCTTCTACCCGTTCACAGCAGGTGTCGAGGTTGTTTATTTGCACTTGATCACACTCAGACACACATCACAGTCGGTGGGACTCCTCTGGATGAGGGATCGGCTCGTCGAAGAGACCTCTACCTGACAAAAAAACACCGTACAAGAGACAAACATCCATGCCCCCGGTGGGATTCGAACCCACGATCCCAGCAAGCGCTCGGCCGCAGACCTACGCCTTAGACCGCGTGGCCACTGGGATCGGTGAATACATGAATATACGGCTCCGAAATTATCGTGTAACTTCTTCCATAAACACTAAATTGTTACACAACGGGTAGGAAACTGGAAGACAATTCGAGGCGAGATAACCAAATAAGCAACTCTGATTTCTTGGTCAGAACTTTCTCAGTGACACTAACATTACCAAAACTTAAAGCTATGCCTAAATACCCAACCTTCACTACCAACTATTTGGGCAGAGTTTGCGTTTATTATACAATGCTTCTACAAGCATAATAAATGTAAACACTGTGCTAATAGTTGGGAGTGAAATTTGTGTGCACTGGACCCTTGGACGGAAGGAGTACATCAAAACCATACCTATGCAATTTGCATCTACTTTTAAGCTTCTAAGAAAATTACAATACAAACAAACATTATACATACATGTAACTAAATTGACCTGGAAAGTAAATGATTTGTAACACTCTGAACTGGTCGACTCATTTCTACCAACACAGACACCAATCAAAGAGCCAAGCCCTTCCGCAGTACACAATGAAGCTCATAAATGTGTTTATGAAATTACATATTGACAGGAAAAGCAGTTATTAAGACGAGAAACCCAAACGTCGGTCCAGTGAAATAAAATAGAGATAATAAAGGAAAGGCTGATTTACAGAAAGAAACATCTATACTTTTTCCGGACCATTTTATAGCGCATCTAACATTAAATATTTTATAACCTTCACGTCACAGAAATAGAGTTATTTACCCGAGAAAGCACTCTAGCAATAGACTTAAACCACACGAATACCAGGCAAATTTCTTCCTTCGCGACGCGTCGTATTTTTAGAATTTTAAAAGTACCCAGCTTATGGGCCTCAAGAAAAATATTGTTGATTTATACGTCCCTTTCCGCAGAACACTTTCAAGTAAAAAAGAAAATACGCTGGAATTCAATGCACAGTGACGTTCTCAAAACACGACCCACTACGGTATCGCACCGGGGAAGTGATTCACACAGCTGCGCACTTGATACTCTGTCTACCCGTTACCCCATATACTGCAGTTTGTATATAACTGTAAAAAACAGGAGCCGGTTTATCACCAAGTGTTATTCTACTCCTGTCAGTGTCAGTTCTACTCCTCAGTGTCCGAGATATGGTGTTAACCTTTTAAAGCCTAGCGGTAACTTTACGTACCAACAGGTTTAACATTAAAAAATTGTACGTGGTGCCCACATTGCGTTTATATGTGTTTTGTACGGATCTCAGAACAAACAGCAACTTTTGCCTTATAAAACATTAAGAGACTGGTTTTTATAACCGAAGTGGGGAGTGTTTACAGTGCGGTACTCACTGAGTCCTTATATGAAACAGATACGATTCGTCTTTAAAGGGTTCCATCAGTCTGTTTTTCGCTTAGAAGGCGTTCAGGTAAGGTCGCTCATACGTCTAAGTACAAATTTATGAAATTATGCTTAAGAGGTGATGCGAAATTAAAGAGCCTCACAAAATTCAACTTGCAAATAAAATGATACAAATTTTCAGCTTCTCGTTCAGGCAGCATTAACACAGCAAGAAGTGTATTTTTATGACAGGGTAGTAGCGCGAGTGAACGTAAATCATATTCTATATCAACGTATGAAACCAACCTCGTTCTTCCATTCTGTAACAGCTAAAGTTCTCATTGAATCGATAAACATGGAAGGATTTTAATCACGGTTGTGGAGTCGGAATCGGAAGGAATTTTAGGTGGAGTCGGAGTCGGTAAAAATGTACCGACTCCGACTCCGACCTCAGTCTAAAATCTTAACTAGACACTCCAATTCCAGAGCCCTGGTAGCTACAATAACCATTAGACTTATACTTAAATATAGGTTATAAGTCAAAAAAGTAGCCTGATGATTCACGTGGTGGTGATGAAATGTCTTATAGGTTTACCGTTATTAATACATATTGAGCTTTTATGAAGGAGTCGGAGTCGGAGTTTTAAAAATCGAGGAGTCGGAGTCGGAGTTGGAGTCGAAAGTTCAAAACTCAAGGAGTCGGGGTCGAAGCTTTTGTGTACCGACTCCACACCCCTGATTTTAATTAGTTACCAGCCTGCCACTATTTACCTAAATGAATGATCCAGTAAAATAACATAGGCTGCGGATGTTCAAGAATAGGGCCGCAGAGGAAGACATTCGGCGTGACGGCGCAATAATCAGAGACTGGACAAGAGGCACAATGAGGACCTCCATGACTTGTTATCCTCGCCAAATATTATTCGGTTGATTAAATCAAGGATTTTGAGATGAGACAGACACGTGTCCGGTCTGAGGACGAGGAAAAATCCACACAGAGTTTTCGTAGGAAAATATTAAGAATACAGAGACGAGGAAAATACTAGCACAATAGGAGGCTGGAAAATACTACATAATGAAGGGGTTTTGTAATTCGTAATTTTTGTGAAGCACGAAAACATGGCGATTGGTTAATTTGATGGAAAATGTCGTACGATAATGAAAATTCAATTTCTTACAATATGGAAAATTTGTTCATATCTTGAGTGAATACTAGATTGTACAGAAGACGCATGCAGCTGTAAACAGTTGCAATTACAGACAATATAAAGAACACAATATGATGGAAATGGCTGTAGTCGGTATGGTTTCCAAAGACAATATCTACTTTGCTTATCCAGCACAGCCTATTGTGCTAGTAACCAAAAGTGCGTGGCGCTTCCAGTGCAAGGCTGAACAAGCGGAGAGGAATCCAAGGAAACTACCTTCAGGGTAAACAAAACTCGTATACAAGATACATCCGAATAAATAATACGCAGACCGCTACCATTACGGCAATGAATTCGCTATAACTGGTGTAGGAGACATAAACATCTTTTAATTCATGCAACAAAATTAATTCACTAATTCTCAATCAAAACATGCGCTTCAAACTCCGAAGGCAAAACTTAACCCTTTACAGACGAAGCGTATCTGTTTTATATAAGGACTCAGTGCGTACCGCGCTGTAAACACTCTCCACTTCGGTTATAAAAACCAGTCTCTTAATGTTTTATAAGGCAAAAGTTGCTGTTTGTTCTGAGATCCGTACAAAACACATAAACGCAATGTGGGCATCACGTAGAATTTTTTAATGTTAAACTTGGTCGTATGTAAAGTTATCGCTAGGCTTTATAAGGTTAATCTAACATGTATTCAAAATTCAGTTTTTGCCTCAAAAAGAACAGACCGTCTTTTATGACTTAATGTTAAAGTTTCACGTGTTATGGCGCCGTATAAATTTGTAATCAGTTACAGACTTTTGGGTGAAATTACTGCTTACACCTGCAGTCTAACCCAAGAAGAGCAAGAGTAAGAAATTACTTTTTCTGGATCACCCCGAGTACTGAGGTAGCAAGGTCCCCCGAAACGTCTGCAACTCTTTACCAATCGATACAGCGTCATACTGCAGATAACCCTATCTTCATAAGATTACTGGCCTTTACGATATGCAGTCATTACCGACACTGTGTCAATTACAATCGCCTGTCAGTTGATATGCTATATATTAACCCCTTAAAGACGAAGCTTATCTGTTTCATATAAGGACTCAGTGCGTACCGCGCTGTAAACACTCTCCACTTCGATTATAAAAACAAGTCTCTTAATGTTTTATAAGGCAAAAGTTGCTGTTTGTTCTGAGATCCGTATTAAACACAAACGCAATGTGGGCACCACGTAGAATTTTTTAATGTTAAACCTGGTGGTATGTAAAGTTACCGCTAGGCTTTAAAAGTTTAATATCAATGTGCTAGTTTCGGAGGTGTGCGGAGAGAAGTCCGTGTGACTTTTCATATTACCATCTCGTTATCTGTAGAATCAACTGGGATAAACCACGACAGAATCTCAGAAAATTCAGTCATATATTTGTAATTTTTAGCGCATTCGTAGGTTTATTTTGTACTGGCACAAAATCCTCTGTGTAACTTTATCCCTCACCTCTCCTACACTTCCCCTTATCCCTCAAACACCTTTATCTCCTTCACTGCCAACTTCCTTACTCCCTTTCACGTCTCTTTACTTTTTTCATACATTTTCTCTTCTCTCGAATTTTTCTTCTTGAAATAATGCATTTTAGGTAAACAACCTTTAATACACTGCAGCAAATGGAAATATCAGTTGTGCTGTTTACTACGTTATTTTAAAGTTATTCAGGAGGACAACATTGTTCATGACAGTAAGCAAACAAACACAGCAATGAAACTTTCACCACACTACGGTTTTGTATAAGATACATATACATGTACACACAGAGTAGAACTCAATTATAGCGCCACGAAGGGGACCGAATATTTTGTGTCGATAGAACAGAATAGAATAGAATAGAATAGAATAGAATAGAATAGAATAGAATAGAATAGAATAGAATAGAATAGAATAGAATAGAATGGAATCGGATGGAATAGAATAGAATGGAATCGGATGGAATAGAATAGAATGGAATGGAATAGAATAGAATACAATACAATACAATACAATACAATACAATACAATACAATACAAATAGGATATAACAGAATAGAATAGAATAGAATAGAATAGAATAGAATACAATACAATACAATACAATATAGATAGAATAGAATAGAATAGAATAAAATAGAATAGAATAGAATAGAATAGAATAGAATAAATAATGGGTCCAGTCCTTGCGGTCCCTATTCACGTAGGCCATTCGTAGGTCCTTTTTGCCCCCTAACTAGGTCCAAGTCATGAGAGTCCCGTTCTTTTAAAAATATTCCAGATCGCCCCCAGAGTCAGACCTCTAAAGTCTTCAGGGCCCAAAAAGAAGGAAGCCAAGTAAATATATCTGAGTGTCGCCAAGGCTTCACACTCACACAAAACATGAGTTGCGTTCTCCTCCTCTGCTCCGCATTTCCTACACAACGCACTGTATTTCAGTCCCATTATGTGCAGGTGTCTTCTCAGGGCGTTGTGTCCGGTAAGGCCAGTAACTGCCATGCATTGCGTCCTATTAACCTTTTAAAGCCTAGCGGTAACTTCACGTACCACCAGGTTTAAGATTACAAGATTCTACGTGGTGTCCACATTGCGTTTATGTGTTTTGTATGGATCTCAGAAGAAACAGCAACTTTTGCCTTATAAAACATCAAGAGACTGGTTTTTATAACCGAAGTGGAGAGTGTTTACAGCGCGGTACGCACTGAGTCCTTATATAAAACAGATACGCTTCGTCTTTAAAGGGTTAAAGGGTTAAAGAATAGCAGCATGATCTTAGCAGCCGTACGAGGGCCCGAGATCAATTCTCGGGTCTCTCTCTTGAGTGCCGGCAACACTGTACCATCCTATCATCTGCCGCTTATCCAGCCCGCACTGACTTTTCTTCTTTCTACTCTGCCTCGATACCCGCAGCGCCGGCACGGTCAAACGAAATGGTGAACGGAGTCCTCCTTTGCGAGCTCATCGGCAATTTCATTTCCATTTTGTGTCGATATAAATGAGTGTCGTTATAACCGAGGGCTATAATGTTACGGTTAACAGTGAGTAATTAATTGGTACCACAGAATATCTGACGCTATACACGAGGTTTCGCATAAACCGATGTCGTTATAACCGGGTTCCAATGTATATATATCATACTTAAATTGCATACTATCGCTCAAAAAATACACTGCGTAATTCCATTCCTTTCGCCAGATAAGTTAACACAACTGAGTAAGCAATTTTACATTTAAGAGAAAGTCATGATGGAAATTTTCACACGTTAATACGTTACACGTGACACTTTTCCCGTACCTTAAAGTTTTGTCAGAAAACCGAAGAAATCTCAACTCCTTGGCGTGCCTTGGTTTCAAAAGAAGAAAATCAATGCATATACATATATTGTTACCAATGTCACACTGTATATGGAAATCAGGATTCGTTTTGACAACTGAGGTTGCGGAACGATAACAAACCCGTCACGACTGACTACACATCAAGCATATATTGAAAGTGAAGAACTTAACCCATCATCGTTTGGAGGCGCGCCCGTGAGGGGCACGAAACGTAAAACATAGTGGTTTCTTCTGTCGCAACACACAGGATGTAGGTACGTCAAACGTACTCAAATATTTTGACAAAGACATTTAACTGAGATCCACGTTCTTCTGGGGTATCATGCAGTGTCAAATGGTAATCCTTGACCGACGTTTCGGCACAGCGTATCGGTCCAATCTTCAAAGGTCATGAAATCCAAGAAGCTTCTTGGAATTCTTGACTTCGTAAGGGGAAAAATATTTAAATAGGTTGAAAGCTATTCATTGAAAGGCTTTTTTTAAAAATGTAATACAAGCAAATCTACATACTTAGGAAACTCGAAGGTTCTTTACCGGATTAAACCTTTAAAGACGAAGCGTATCTGTTTTATATAAGGACTCAGTGCGTACCGCGCTGCAAACACTCTCCACTTCGGTTATAAAAACCAATCTCTTAATGTTTTGTAAGGCAAAAGTTGCTGTTTGTTCTGAGATCCGTACAAAAACACATAAAGGCAATGTGGGCACCACGTAGAATTTTTTAATGTTAAACTTGGTTGTATGTAAAGTTACCGCTAGGCTTTAAAAGGTTAATAGAAGCCCACATGTGGGCCCCATCCCGAGCCAGATGGATCCAGTCCACAAGCACAAATCCTGTCATCCTGTCTTTAAGAACCGTCTTGCACCG
Source organism: Coptotermes formosanus (assembly GCA_013340265.1). Lineage (NCBI taxonomy): Eukaryota > Metazoa > Arthropoda > Insecta > Blattodea > Rhinotermitidae > Coptotermes > Coptotermes formosanus. The sequence continues at coordinate 4,851,625 of BLKM01012018.1, forward strand.
AAAGTGGTGGCGAGGAGTCAGAATTCCTGCTTCCGCGCCGAACTTCTTACATTCAGATATCCGTCCCTAGACCGGGAATCTTCACTTAGGCTTTCGACAGTCCGTCCAAGCAAACTGTTTTATAGGCCTGTAACTGAAGTTACGTCCCAACGTATTTCTTACACTTCTTGTCAAACTGTTATTTAAAAATCACCTTCATTTCGACGCCTTGTAATTTCAGTTACTGAAAGCCCTGTTAACTAAACCAAGCGTAAAGGAATAGAAGAACACAAAAAGCGAAAGGTTAAGTAATCCCTGTACAGGCCTGGACAGGCCCTGAGGTTTCCAGAAGGTTCAGGCTCCCAGATTTCAACACAAGCGGCACATAAAGGCGGTAAAGTTGTTAGCACTATGCACCGGCCGCGTTTACCCCGCAGGAAATATTCCTGCTACTCATTTCTGTTAGAGGCTGAGTCGACCGCAGGGCCACAGTGCGGCCGGAAGGATTATGTCAATGAAAAATTCCAATGACACCATCGGGAATCGAACCCGCACTGTGCCTCAACCGACTGCGCCACCGCGTGCCCCCACAGAGAAACATGCTCATATTTTATTACCGTCCAAGCTTCGGCTATCCAAGCGGTACCTTTCCTTCAAACTCCACACATAGACAAGTTGTCTGAATACGCGTTTCTCATCTCTGTGTTTCAAGGCTACACAAACGGCCCATATCTTCCTCCCTTGCTTTACATGGGTAACCATAACTGTATATTGACAATTACAATCTAAATGTTACTGTGATGCTCCATTTTTTAAACAATACTACTGATATTTATGTGTTGAATCACCGGCTGAACCTTTCATGAAAATTAGGCTGTGCAGTATTTCACGACATGCAAGAATTAATACTGTCAAGAGAAATGAATTTGTAATTATGATTGGCGGAAGAACTGGGGGAAACTTTCATCAGGCATTGCCACACACTGCCTGACAATCGCCTACCCTTCTCGTGACTCAAGGACTGGTACTTCCATGAGACTAAGAGGACTTAAGGTTTCACCTCTACAAAACCCAATAATCCTTCCCTAGCGATTAGCAAAGGCAACGCTTAGCACTATCTGCCCTGCATTATTTCATTCAAGAGGAGAACAGACAATCAGAATCTCTCTAGCCCCATGGTAAATGACAGTGAGGGAATTTTTTTCTCAGTAACGAAAACTGCAAATAGAATGTATTCCACAGGCAGGATTCAGACCCATATCCAGGCTACACTAACCCCTTAAAGACGAAGCGCATCTGTTTTATATAAGGACTCAGTGCGTACCGCGCTGTAAACACTCTCCACTTCGGTTATAAAAACCAATCTCTTAATGTTTTATAAGGCAAAAGTTGCTGTTTGTTCTGAGATCCGTACAAAACACATAAACTCAATGTGGGCACCACGTAGAATTTTTTAATGTTAAACCTGGTCGTATGTAAAGTTACCGCTAGGCTTTAAAAGGTTAAAACCGAAAGCCCCACTTTTGGCTTTAATGCCACAACAGATCGCCGGTAATTAAATGGTAAAACACGAAAACAAAGTTGTGGCTAAGAACAATACAAGGAAGAAGAGCGGATACCCGGTAGGTGAACTCGGGACTAAAAAGCAGATGTCAGCTTGACAATTTAACCCCAGGCAGAACCCTACAACATCCAATTTCATTTGTTTACTACAATTAATTCGTGAGTAATGACAGGGCCAAGGTCAGAGCGGTGATGATTCCACCCTGATATAGGGCAGGGTAGAGGCTATGCCATGGCTCAGGCGGTTAGTCGCTGGCCTCTCACAGCGGAGGCCCTGGTTCGATCCCAGGTCAATCCATGTGGGATTTGTGGTGGGCAAAGTGGCACTTGGAAAAGTTTTTCCCAGAGTCCTGTCAGTTTCATTCCATCGATGCTCCATTACTTTGAAAAACGAAAAAAAAAACTAACCATCTTCATCACAGGATTGCACAATAAGACTCAAGGCTGCGGTGCGTCCGTAGCTTCTGCTGCGGTGCCCTTCACTACAAAAAACAAGGTCCGGGTAACTTTTATTGAAAGGGCACCGAAGGTATTCCACTTAGACATATAAAGTGCCCGAAACGTGCCACACTACTTACGAAATCTACGTAACGCCGAGTCCATGAATGGGTGGAAGTCGTACGGCCAATATGCGTCAGACAGGCAAGAAGTCTTGCATAGACGCAGGAGCTTCTTGGCGTTACAGACGTCCCTTCCTTCGTCCCCCTTCCGAGCACCTTTATTTCTCAAGACAATTAGGTGAGGCAGTTCGTGATTAATATTCACTGCTCAGTGTCTGCGCACAGTGATCTTACATAATCCTTCTACAAGAAAGTGTAACAAACTGCACGACCCAAGCCGCAATAAGCCACCACTAACCACACAAATTCCCTTCCATTGTCCTCCTCCTTCCCAGTTGCTACAGCTGTAATCGCTCCGTCTTATTTAAAATGGCATCCATTTTACATGAAGCAAAATAAGCATCTTCATACTGTCACAGAGATGTGTAAGTCTTCATTTGGGTCAGCCCAGGGAAATCGATATTAATTGTCGGATTCATATGAAACACATAAACACACCGTCACCTATGTCCAGTTTCCCAACATAACTTCTAGCGTGACGTGTTGAGCAGTGTAGTATACCACACCCCCCAGACACGACACACGTTACACGCCCCATCTGGAAGAGATCTGTTCGGATCGTATAAGATCGAGACAGACGTTAATATGTTTACTTCACACAGAACATAAACAACTACTGGCTTACACCGGGAACGGCTCTATGTCACGCAAATAAAACATCACAAAATTGTAATTTTATGATCATAAATTTCGTGTATTTTGGAATTTTAATATTTTAATCATTCCAATAAGGGAGATGAGGTATAAGGGGTAGTGATGCGTAAAACTACAGCCTATCCAACCCAACAGTCATCCTCACCTTCTCGTGGTATACCCTGTTCTCACAAACGAGGAAATGACGACCGAGTCACAGCGGTATAACTCTTTCATAAGGAATGGAGGAAATGCCATCCAGAGGCTACAGGTAGCAATCCTACCACTGGACTCACCCTGCTCTGGGCCCGTAACCCATTCAGGGGAAATTGTAACTACTGGCAAGTCTCATGGAAAGAAGCCGGACAGATTTTCTTTTAATGACGACACGGATGTGAAAAAGGTATCACGATTTAAATACGCAACCTGGAACACTGGAGGGCTGGGAGAGAAAGAAGAAGAACTGGACAAAATTTTACACTATAATAATATTACTATATCAGTAATTACAGAAAGCAAAAAGAAATTGCAGGGTACTAAAGAGCCTGAACACTGTACGGTTATTTACAGTGGAGTAGACAGACACATCAGAGGACAATAGGAGTTATGATATGGATCCACAAGCTAATATCAAATACAATAGACCACTACAAATTCTGGAACGACAGAGTTATAGAAACAAGACTGAAAACACAAAGGGGACACTTAACAATATTAGGAGTACACGCCCCGACAGAAGGCAGAGAAGAATTAAATGAAGAATTTTATGAAACACTACAGAAGATATTCGATAAAGTGAACAAAAAGGACTACATAATGTTGACAGGGGACATGAATGCCAGAGTTGGAAATAACAGATTTGCTAACATAGTGGATACAAATGCAGAAGCTACATTAAACAGCAACGGAAGAAAACTGATAGATTTTTTCACGTTTAATAATTTGAAAATAATGAACACATTCTTTAGGCACAAAGAAATTCCTAAATTTACTTGGGAAGCAAGAGGACAAAAATCAATTACTGATTACTCTATAACAAATATGAAAACTTCAAAGGTAATTCAAGACATTAGAACCTACAGAAGCAATGACATAGATAGTGACCATTACTTATTATGCGCAAAAATAAATTTTCCACCACGATGGCTAAACACGGGCAACAAAAGGTCCCCATCAAAACAGGAAGGATTTTTAAAGTAAGATTGTTAAACGATGAACGCATAAGATGGCTGTACACCCAAAGAGTGAAACTACACTTAAACAATACAATGGAAAATGAAATAGACACCGAGAAGGAATGGCAAAACCTACAAAACACAATAAAATCACCAGCAAATGAAAGCCTAGGAACGACAAAGAGACGAAAGAGGAGAAAGTATTTAAAAATATGGGATGACCAAATAGAACAATTAATAGAAACAAAGAAAAAATCATACAAAAATGGCTGAATTCAAAGAAACTAGAAGACAAACTGGAATACAAAAGAAACACAGCACTGGGCAAAAGAGAAGTAAGGAGAAGTCACAGAATTTCCTGGGACAAATTTGTTACAAATTTAGAACATGAAACATTCAGGACCCAACCTAAAGTGTATATAATTTTTAAATAAATCAGCAAGGTTGTAAAGGAAACAGCACCTATTCAAGGAAACATAGACGAAAATGTATTCCTTCAATACTATGAAAAGTTATGGAACACAACAAACACAATTAGAATGCTATTCAGCCGATTACTTACATGCTCCCATAACTTCAGAAGAACTAGAAAAGGCGCTAAAATTAACAAAAAATGGTAAAACCCCAGGACAAGATAACATGAACTCAGAACTATACAAATATGCACCACAAGAGTTAAAACTGAGGTTACTATAATTCTTTAACCGTATATACAGAGAAACTTACATTCCAAATGAATGAAGAAATGCCGTTATAACCCCAATATTTAAGAAAGGTGATAGAAGGGAAGCCAAAAACTACAGAGGGATTAGTATTCTTAACACATGCTATAAGATATACTCTAAAATCCTCAATATGAAACTGCAGAATTACTCAGAAGAATTTGTGACAGAAACACAAAATGGATTCCGAAAGGGACGGTCATGCACGGATCCAACATTTTGCCTCAAATTATTAATTGAATAAAGAACGGAATTTAACTTGGAATCACATTTGCTGTTTATAGACTATGAGAAAGCATTTGACAACATATAAAGACAGATTTTATTTAACATTTTGAAATCCAGACATATCCCAGACACATTGTTAAAGGCAATAGTGGATATTTACACACAAAACAAAATATTGATAAAATGTAACAATAAACTATCGAAACCGACAGAAATTAATAAAGGAGTACGCCAAGGTTGCCCTCTCTCACCTACACTGTTTTATATATATTTAGACGAATTGATAACTAAATGGCAAAAACTGGGCATAACAGGAATCAAACTTTCAAAAAACTGGCAACTGTCAACGCTGTTATTTGCAGACGACCAAGTCATAATAGCAGAAACAGAAGATAACCCACAGAAAGCTGCCCATAAATTAAACCAAATAATAACGGAACACGGTTTAACCATTTCTGTACAGAAAACAAAATCGATGGCATTTAAAGGCCGAAACCCAGTAAGAACCAAAATTGTAACAGATAACAAAATTATAGAACAAGTAAATTCTTTTAACTATTTAGGAAATATGATATCTTATGAAAAAGAACAGGACATTGACAACAAATTACAAAACTATTTGAAAATTACACGTATTATAAATAATGTATTTAGATCACAAAAAACCCTTAAGAAAACAAGAACAAAAATATACAACACACTAGCCCTCCCAGTTCTGTTATATGGCAGTGAAACTTGGACTATTAAAGCAAGGGAAGCCAGAAGAATAACAGCAGCAGAGATGAAATATATGAGAACAGCAGGATACACTTGGACAGACAACAAAACAAATACACAAATTGCAAAGGAATTAAAAATAACACCAATTCTGGACAAATTACTGGAATACAAGACGAATTGGATAAAATATGTAAATAGAATGCCCCGTAACAGATTACCCAGGGTAATGAAACACTATTCCCCAACTGGCAGAAGGAATCATGTAAGACCTTTGAAGAGACTTCTGGTTACGTGAGACCGGAACGGACCAACAAGTGGCCCAACTCCATGACAGATATATGATGATGATGAATAAGGGAGATGCAACATCTAGGCTAGCGTGTTGGGCTTGTATTTCTTTTTTACAAAAAACTCCCTGAGGATGGCACCCCGGAGCCGGAACATGTAGTGATTAATACTTGCCATGGATTATATTTTATTAAGTGCGTATTTGGTTCATGTTTTAATCGTCAGAATACGAACGGTACGAGCAACATAAAATTATAAACTGTTTTCAAATAACAAGTATTACCCCGTGCTATTAGAGTAAAGTTTCAGCCTTACAACGTTCGAAGGTCTTCGTAAGAACTGTGCATAACCAAGATTCCTTTTTTGAACTTCCAACCGAAGACTTAAGGCGGCTCTATACATCAGGAAATTCCAGTCTATGCAATACCCTGCATACCTCACTTATTTCTTCTCTCTTGCCTTCGAACATTTTTCTTAACACTTGGACTGGGGGCAATTTTACAACAAATTCGATGCGATATTATGCAAAGGAATTCTACAGTCTAAGGAAGAAGTCGGGAAGCTAAAGAATTCACACTTCTCAAGGCTATTTGGTTAGTTAAAATGCGTTCTTAACGCTTCTTCGTCCATTCATTTCTATTTGTGCGCCGTAATATGAAGTGTAACATCTGGCATATTTCTTCACGAAAAATTTTTTTACTGATAATGAACTTACAGACGGTACTATAGCATAATTTCACGTACCTCTGTGTATATAAATATTCCAGTTAAAATTCACAGAAATTGGAATATTTACTAAATTTCTTTAATTTGAAAGTGGGAAACATCAAACATAAGTGAGTTTCAGTCTAGTTAGGTACATTATATAAAGGGTAAATATTTACTCGAATAGAGTTAACTACAAAAGTTGGAGAGACAGAATTCCGAAACCCGTAACAGAAAAAAGTAAGTTACGTCACTGAAGAGGTCACGCAGTGTATATATTATCTCAGTGTTCAACTGTTGGAAAATCCGAATTTGAATTGCTCACGCTAGGAATAAAAATATACTTACTGCCCAGCTCTAATAACAGGAAACCCGGGGTAGCAAAACTTTAGCCTTAAATCACACGACTGTGGTTTTGCCTTATGAGGCCCTGTAATTCAACCCAAGTCACGTTGCGTCAGATCACTGGTCTGTGTGACAAGAGTACCTTGCACGCCGATATATAAAGTATACACTTGATATAGTTTCGTGAAACTTACGTGATTTGAGAAGCACTAGTACTAATATCCTAATAGTAGAATATGGAGATTCTGTTCTTCTGGGATGTGAGGTTACATCAATCGATAAGCGGATAAATGTTAGAATAATTCTTCTAGGGCTTATCTACGCTTGAATATGAGGTTAATACGCTGCCTCGAAAGGTTCGAATCCGATTACCCACTAACAGGGCGCCATATCCCGAAATAAGGGACTCTGCAGCTACACCGCTGCGAAGAACTCAAATCACGCGACGTAGGATGTCCTTGTTCGGGTGTATACCCACATGTGGCGAAAATACCAGGAAACTGTGGCCAGATTTCAGAGCGTTCAGTTAAATGCGAAGAAGACTGCATGTGTTGAATAGGAAATGATTTTGTCTATTATACTGCAGGACTACCCCTTTAGTCACCTAAAGTGTTTCAGAAAAACATTTAAAATTTCTCACTTACGATATAAGGTAACCTGGCCGAAATTCTAACCGGGTACCTGCTAAGTAGAATTCTGGACAATTAGCGTTACAACAACCCATTTATTTTCTGGTTTTATCTTAGTAGGTACATAGCAATTTTAATACATTCTACTTAACATAACTAGGCAATGACTCTCTGACAGTAGAATCAGATTGTACTAAGGAAATAATACTTCGGTTCCCTGAAGCCAAGACCCTGAACCACATCACCTGGAATAACTAATTAACATAACACTTAGTACTTAACCTTTTAAAGCCTAGCGGTAACTTTACATACCGCCAGGTTTAACATTAAAAAATTCTACGTGGTACCCACATTGCGTTTATGTGTTTTGTGTGGATCTTAGAACAAAGAGCAACTTCTGCCTTATAAAACATTAAGATATTGGTTTTTATAACCGTGGTGGAGAGTGTTTACACCGCGGAACGAGCTGAGTCCTTATATAAAACAGATACGCTTCGTCTTTAAAGGGTTAATACAGAAATCTGCCTTAAATAAATCATAATATTCCACAATTTAGAGGATGAGAAAACAAATTCGTATTCTGGCCTCAAAATAATCTCTTCACAGCATCCTCTTATTCAGAGTCTTGTTTCTCTGTGTGTGTGTAAACATGTGCTCACCTCAGCCACTTGTCATATATTAAATTTACTTGGTACATACACATCTTCAACTACAAAATAATTACGCTTAACAACCTGTTACTAACAAAAACACTTCAATAAAACGCTCTGTTCTTTACTCCCTCCAATCTGAACACACCACCTACCTACATATCAATTTTGTGTGCAGCTTATCTCGATACTACAAACAGAACAACCTTCGAAATCAATCCCTGTTTGGAATTTGTCCACATTCAGAGTTCAAAACTAAATTTGTTTCGCGGATATGACTAGTCCCCTCATGAAGTAAATGAGGGAGTGAAACACCCCTTCTGGACGGCCCAATATGCAAAGCTATCCAAACCTCTGGGCCTTGCCTATCGAGCCGGAACAAGTAACCACTGCAGTTTTACTTGACGATGGGAAACCATCCTCTTCCCGAAAGGCAGCACTTCATATTTTAATTTACACACGGACGATTGATGAAATCCAAACGAAAAACGATTCCAAATGTAACACAACAACGTTAACAGTCTACAAGCTTATACAAACACACCCTCTTCTAACCAGATCGAATGCAACATGGGCAAAGAAGCGGTCCTCTTCCGACAAGGACGTCACACGTCCATTGTCAGTTCAATGACAGTACGAAGTATTGGATTTAATTGTATGGAATGGACGCGTTTCCCTGAGTAACAGTCGTAAAAAAACTGAAAAAAAATCGCATTATCTCATAATAGCTGAGTATTAAGGGAATTTATTGGAAACGCAGGAAAGGTATGCTTATACGTGTATATAGTACACAGCCATATTCATTGGAAATAAATACAATTTTAAACATTTCATTTGGCGGAATTATTTGTTATTACAAAGGATTTGCAATACTTATGCATTAACCGTAAATTTACGTTCCTTGGCAACACAGTACGTACCAGTGCAATCATTCCGCTCAATATAATTCATTGTCATAAGGTAAAATTCTCTCTTCTAGGCCGCTTATGTATATGGGAGGGGGGCACAATTACAGCTCCTCTCATTCTTATTATTGGCACTGGATATAGATGAGTGATTAGATTCACGCCCCCTCCCCTTTACCGTGGGTAAGAACGCCGGTACGTATCGAACAGGAGACTGGGTGGGTACAGAGCCGGTCCGGACTTCATGGGAAAGAGAAAAGTCTGTTACCTCTGCCGAGATTTGAACCCCGGACTGTCAAGTCTGTGGCTTGGTCACCGCACCGACTGGCTCATACAGTTCATTCTACTGTATAAAATATTTACAGTGCCGATCCCAGTGGCCGCGCGGTCTAAGGCGCAGGTCTGCGGCCGAGCGCTTGCTGGGATCGTGGGTTCGAATCCCACCGGGGGCATGGATGTTTGTCTCTTGTGAGTGTTTGTGTTGTCAGGTAGAGGTCTCTGCGACGGGCCGATCCCTCATCCAGAGGAGTCCTACCGACTGTGCTGTGTGTCTGAGTGTGATCAAGTGAAAATAAACAACCTCGACACCTGCTGTGAGTAGGTAGAAAAGTGAACGGCTACCTAAATATTTACAGTTCCGACGATACCAAAGTTGATTTCAGTCCATTATTTGTAACTCCAAACAAACCTTAAACAGCGAAGTAAGGACCTGGAAGACCCACAGGCCTACAGTGTGTGGTTATCTCAGGATATGCCGAGGTGTGGCATTAGCATATTGCAGTTCTTACATTCAGAAAATTTGTTCGGGACAGGCGATCGGAAACACAAATTAAAATGTAAGAATATAGAGGCCTCTGTATTAATTCCATTTACTTCTAAGTCTACGAGTCCAAATAGGAGAATATGGACATGGTATATGGGTACACAGATTATGGTACGATGAATTAAATTACACTGAAGATTGAAGTTACGGATTATTGAGTAGCAGTAATGGTGTTACCAAGAAGAACAGTTACTTTTTTTGTGGTGAAAGGCGCCGCAGCAGACGCTACTGACGCACCGCAGCCTTGAGGCTTAATGTGCAAACCTGTGATGAAGATAATTAGTTTTTTTTTTTGTTTTTCCATGTAATGGAAGACATGCGGAATGAAACTGACAGGGGAAAACCGGAGTACTCGAAGAAAAACTTGTCCCAGTTCCACTCTGTCCACCACAAATCCCATATAGACTGACCCGGGATCGAATCCGGGCCTTCGCAGTGGGAGGCCGGCGATTAACCACCCGCGCCATGGCACGGCCACAGTTACAATTTAAAACGACTGAAAGCAAAGAAACGTTATTTGAGTACACATATACAGCAGTCGGTGCCATAAAATTCCATATTTTGAATTAGGCCTACTCTTCTGTAAGTACGTGTATGAACACACCGTGCGGTACAGAACTGAGGGATTCCTTGAAACGTTACTTCGTGAAAAGATTAACATTAAATATGAAAATACAGAAACTTAGGACAAAAAGAATAACATATATATATGTGTGTGTGGAAGGATAACATTTGGATACAAAAGCGTTTTCCGATATACTGATCGTGTCAGCTACACACTTAATGCAGTCGCGACTAGGAAGGAACCATCTAGCAGCTTTCTTCGCAACGAGTTCAGTACATAAACTAATCCTGCAACAAATAACGTCAGCCACATATTTACTACAAAACGTAACATATTAATTCAAAATGAAGCCTATTATTTTGAAAAATTAATACTCTTACAACACTAAATTGGTTGAAATAAAATCTATGATTTCGACTGCGGTCGAAATCATAGGGCAAGTCATTACTGTCTAAGCTTAAGTGAATGATACATTTAAAAAGTAAAAAATAAAATCGCAATTTAAAGTGGCGTATAGACTGACAACGTTTAAAACGCACGTCGTCAGGAAAATATGCCGAAAATGAATTATCTGTACTGGCAAACAGTAAAAATAGTGAATTTATTGAACAACACAACTGTAAACAACAAGCTCCGGTCTACGTTTTAATTTCCTTTTTACGTGTGAAAGAATTTGAAATAATTCTCTTTTGTAGCTTTGGCGTGCACAGAACCTCACAGAAAATATGAATGCATTCTCGTAGGCGACTGCCAATAATGAATTTCGAAATTTTTGCCCCCTAGTGTAGACGTACTGCTGCAGAATGATTCCAGAAACTGAGGAATATTGTTCGACAAACTGGCCAGCGTCCGGAACGAGAACCTAGCACATAATGAAGTATTGGCGATGAAAGGCGGTATGATACTCTAGTCACAAAAGTAGACACGCCTAAGGAAATGAGGCAAGACAAGCTAACAAGTCCTTATTTCTATGAAATATAGAATTACCGTAAATGTGCTTTCAAATTTATTGAAACAACAACTTTTATCATTTTAGGACACAACTCATGATGAAACTCTGACAATATTAGCAATCTGAATACAGAAAAGCAGTACAAAGAAAGTAGATGATAATTTTAAAAGCCTGTACCAACAACTCAACTGGCGGCTTGAATAGTATAAAAACAGAGAGGGTCCGCTTGTATTATGTAGTAATATTGGGCACAATTCTCGAACTGAAATATTTTATTGACCAAACTATTTTCAGACGGCAAGTTACCGTCACTTACTCTGTCCCTTCTTAATAAAACATCCGCAATGCGAAAAGGAAACAGCTATATTCCAACCAGGGCTGTGGAGTCGGAGTCGGAAGGAATTTTTAGGTCGAGTCGGAGTCGCTAAAAATGTACCGACTCCGTCCTCAATCTGAAACTTTAACTAGATACACCAACTCCAGAGCCCTGATAGCTACAGTAACCAGTAGACTTATACTTAAATATAGGTTATAAGTCTAAACAGTAGCCTGATGATTCACGTGGTGGCGATGAAATGTTTTATAGGTTTACCGTTATTAATACATATTGAGCTTTTATGAAGGAGTCGGAGTCGGAGTTTTTGTGTACCGACTCCACAGCCCTGATTCCAAGTACAGCAGTTCGCTTACGTCTCCAAATTCCAGTCACTACGGCAAAAACCTGTTTCTGTAATTGCTACGACAAATTTTTACAGCACACACCGTTCATCCCTTACGAAAAGGTGGCAATCAACCCTGTCACACATTGGGGTTAAACCAGCTTCAAATCTACCAACATTTCAATTGAAAAACAGCAGTAATAAGAGTATATAGGAATGTTGGTAGGATAAAATTTTATAATCTGAATTATTAGTGAATAGGCCTAAATAACACGCTTCCTAGTGAGGATAGAGGTTCAAATGGCGCAATATAGGGCATTTTAGTCTGAAAAAATTGTTGATTAATTGGATAGATACGTACCTATGGATGTACACTAACATACACACACAGATGGACAAACTCAATTTTGTGCTATAGTTCGTCATAAGAGGAGATTTAAAACAGAACTCTTTGGGCATTAATTCGAATATCCTCGTTGCATTGAAATATTGTGCAGCATGGTCATACACACAGATATAGTACTACCAGATGCGATATGGCGTCTTCTTGGATAAAACATACAAACCAAAATATAAAAATATAATCACAGAAATATTTATTATGATGATCGGATAAAACGTTAACAGTACTCTCGGCCCTCGCAATTCAAAACAAAGCTCATCGTGTACGAGTATACGTGACATTTGCTTGCATTAAGTATCAGCCATAAACAGACTGCACCAAAAAGTGTGTTACTAACCGCAATTATTCACCGTTCCTTATGAATTCAAAATCAGCAATACGTTGTAAAATCTCAAATGTTTATCCACTTTATCCCACGAATCAGCGTAATCAGCAGCAGGTTTAAATTTTCATAAGTGATTTCAGAGGAATAAAAAACGCTGCCTTTGGTAGGTCTGTTATAAGGCGAGAGGGTTTTAATGAAGAGTCAAAAGTACGTCCATCGTCGTTCCGGGGAAAAACCCTTAATCCGTGCTTGTATATTACGTTTCAGGTTTTACGGGACGTGATGCAGTGCGAAGGGATTTTTAAATACACAGATACATAAACACGTCTGGCCCTTTTGTCTGTTCCCTTTAGATTTTCATTCCGAAAATCATAGCGTATGATGGTCCCTTTCATATTGCGTTCAACTGATGAACTCAAGCAAAATGTCTAAATATGCCCCTCTTATAACGTGTCCTACCGTAGCTACGTAAGACATCAGACCACAAATCATACAGACTGATAAATAACTAAGCACTAAGTTATTGTAAAATCTGTCCCTACAACAAACAAAAAATTTACAAGCAGATATTTAGTCTCACTGAAACTTACACGAGCGAAAACACTAAACTGTTATCTGTATTTCATAAAAACAGGAATGCCAACTTCACCCTTCACTCTCACTGCAAATACTAAATGGTACACCTATGGGTACATACCTCTACTCAATATATGCATCAATGTGGTACGCCTACAAGACAGAAAACAGAATAAAACAAACCTCTTTTCAAAGCACTTTTAATGCAAAAAGGTTTTTCCCCCATATGAGACGATAAACAGGCCAACATTCGAAACTATATTTGAATTACTAAATACATATTTTGAGAATTTGTTCGTGCCCTTACATTCCTATAATTAAATATATACTGTTCTATCAACTCGTACACAAAGAAATTATATATATGTTGTATACAATGGGTCATATAACAGATGCCGACATGTTTCGATGTATATCACATCATCCTGAGGGCAGTCATATTAGAACATTAGGAAAACAGCTGAAGCAAGCCTGTCTTTGTATACACAGGTCTATGCAATTGTAGCTATTCAGTTTTTGTGTCATTAGTGAACCATTAATACCGTATAAAATCACTGAGAATTAGTGCTGCAAACCCTATTATCAGACACTGTTGATCCGATGAAACACTTAAACGATTCTGAAGTCACTGGAGGTGACGCAGGGCTCGAAACATGTCGGCATCTGTTATATGACTCATTATATATATATATATATAATTTATTTGTGTACGAGTTGGTAGGACAGTATATATTCGATTCATAGGTACACGGTATGGAAAGCTAAGAGTTCATTCCTCTAATTGTTTGAAAACCTTAGAACTTTACCCTGATAAATATTCAGAAAGTTATGGTGAAGCGAAAGGCAAACAAAATTCAGATGTTCCACACTTCTTAAAAATTCTCAAATATCAAATTTCATGCGAATCCGTACAGTGGCATTCTGGTTTACACAGGAAGATGGATAAATAATCACAATGTATTTCAACAAGGGCCTCGCAGGGATACGAACACTCACTCAAATCTTCATAAAACTCAGTCTCAAGATTCTCACACGCACCATGTTTGTGCGTCTACTTTCCGTTCACAGCCTGTAATCATGTTAGAGTAACCCGCATTTTTGTTACAAAGTTCGTTCTGTCTGTTGTTAAAAGCTGCATAAGAACTCGGCAGAACGCTCTAAAACGTCTATGTATTTTCATCAATCCCGCTGCGTTACCTTAATCATTTATCTGTCATTCGCTTACCAGGATAGAGGAAGAGTGTCGTAGCAGGACATGCCGCATTGAAATGGATCGAACTTCGGCCTTTTGTATGCAATATACTACCGCGCAGCACAGTGGGCGGGCGCGGCTTGTGATCGCGGGTATACCGGATGCACATAACGTCACGCAAGTCTTGGCACATCATGCTAGGTACAAAGTTTTCTTATACTTTCCTCGATTTTTGGAACACATTATATTAAATTAAGGATGGTATTTCAGTTCCCACTCTGAATCTTAGAGACATTTCTCTGTTCAATATCGTCTGTCCATGCAAAGGTTTCCTTTCCTGGATGTGCCTTACATGCAAATTTGATTTGTAGAGACGTTGATACATTTTGAGAAATATTAAACCTAATCATATTTTTATATCAGTAGCTGTTCATGGTATTTACTGAAACGCCTTATAATGTGTCAAGTTCTATTCATTACAGTTTTTCTCATATATTTCGCATACGGATGTATATCAGTGCTGATTTTGTATTTGACCACTAGTCCAAAACTGTACTGAATGAAACTCAAATGCTATTCTCAGTTCCCTGAATTTAAACGTAGCAATTATCAGAATCATATATCGCACACAAACACCACATGCGGTTAAGAAATGTTTACACTGTATGCCAATGGGAGAAAATTAATTTCATGTTTTCTCTTGGTACCGTAGCAGCAGAAACGTAACGTAGATTGTGGTACGGGTCACTAGTTTTCTGCCGCTGAGTGCCGGAATGTGTCTGATAGAAATCCCACAGTCCGATAGAGGGGCAGACAGGTGAATGAACTGTGGCTGTTCTAAGGAGTAGTACTTAGACATCTCGATGACCTTATTGTGGCCCTATATGTGATATCAAGGGTGAAATAAAGTCATTTCAGGCAGAGATCACAAAGCGTGTCTGCTGGTGTACAAAATTCTAAACCCGCAAATTTTACAACGTGTTTACTCAATGTACGTGTCCTGTAGGTGACAGGTGCAAATTCTTATCTTTTGATCAGGTGATGATAGACTGGCTGAGATTCAAAAGGTAGAGCTTCTGGCAGAAAGCGGTAACACAACGCCGATTCTGCTGGTTAACTGTATAAGGGAGATGTCAGGATGTTTGCAGTGATATGGAACTTACTGAGGAAAAACACCGTGCCTAAATTTTATGACATTCATCATGAAGAGCTGAACATTGCTACGAAAATTTCAGGCACAATAACAAGTGCAATGACCAGGATCTGAACCAGGCATTTATCGAATAAACTCACTTTATTGCATAAACAAACTTTGTTGATGAAAATAGGGCAGGATTCGGTTATAACAACATCGGCTTATACGACACCTCGCCTGTAGAGTTAGATATTTTGCAGAAGGTAATGCAGTCCCTTTACAGACCTGAACAGGCCCTCAGGGTTCCACGAGGTCGAGGCTCCCAGATTTCACGAAAATCGGCACATGAAGGTGGTAGGTTGTCAGCCGTAAGCACCGGCCGCGTTTACCCCCCCCCCCCCCCAGGAAGTATTCCTGGTACTCATTTTTGTTAGAGGCTGAGTCGACCCCAGGGCCATAGTGCGACCGACAGGATTATGTCAAAGAAGAATTCCAATGACAACATCGGGAATCGAACCCGCGACCTGCTGGCTTGTAGCACAGTTCCTCAACCAACTGTGCCACCGCGTGCCGCACAGAAATTCTCTGGTACCAAAGAATTCGTCGCTGTTAAACATAAAATTATACTCCTCGGTTAGAACTGCACTCATTTATAACGACACAAAATATTCAGTCCCTTCCGTGACGTTACAAACGAGTTCGACTCTATACATTTCACTGGTGTGCATAATTAACAGTCAGTAACACATCAATGCCACACACATATTGTCCACTTCAAAGCTGCTCCCAATACCAAACTCGTCGTCAAACGTGGAATATTGACTGAACGCAAGGTGACAGCGTGCAGCGTTTAAGAAATGGGAACAATCTGACAAAGGCCTAACTGAAGACAAGATCAGAAATGTCACATAGAACTTTGGTACTTATGTACCAGTTTACATGTCGTCATACGCCGCAAACTGGCAACTTGATTGGCACTGCTGTGCAAACGTGAAATTTCGCGAACCCAACCTATGACATTTCAGATTAGCACAGAGAATGTTACTTGCGCATGTGTTCAATGCATACTTCTAGGCCACTGTATGGTGTCCACCTTTTGCAATGCGCTTGGTTTGTGAGTGCGCGGCCGAGAGATGAGTTTGTGATAGTCACGCCACATGAAAACTATTATAAAGCATTCAAAAAAGTATGTATTCGAGAGACACTTATGACTCGGTCGATATTGCAGCGCCGGTGATTTCGTAGTAACATATACACCAAAGGGCTGTAACATATATACCAATGGATTAGTTTACAATTTATCCGTGGCAGTAATCGCTTGCCAATACGTGGACTAGCGCCTGAATATTACGCCAATCGCGTCATTACAGGAGGAGGTTCTAGTATAGGCACAATTCTAGGAGCTTTGTACCTACAATCTTACACAGCTACGAACATTCTATGCATCACGCACGGTTGCACGAAATTCAATAATCAGCAAGCCGCGGGCTTCCAAGATGCAGCCTCGGGGAAGTGATCCGCCTGATATTTTAGACGAAAAATGTTACATCAGTAGTGTTCAGCATACTACTGCATACAGTCTATCTGAATAGCTATACTGCGTGGTTTTTGTCTCCAAAAATTTATATGACACGCATAAATATATAACGGGATAGTATTTATAGAACCTCAAAAAAAATTCTTGCGCTTTTGACCTAGGGTTTATGGCTAGAACAGACATACATCAAAGGCGTCCAAGTTTCTTAAGTAACGGGCCACATTATTAGAAACTAGCGTAAATAGTCTGCAAGTACTTGGTCAATTAATTTTCAAAGTACTTCATTTTTGTTAAAGCAAGAAGAAATTATTTACAATTAAAACTCTGTCACATCCATTACAGCAAGTGAACCTCTTAGCGTCACTGTACGTACAAGCAGTGTTTATATCTGGGTCAGACGAGCCAGTTCGTCTTCTCTCTGATATTCCCCAAGGTTTCGAGGTGTGGGGTGTTTAATTATTGAAAATGACTTGTACATTAATTCTTCCATGAAGTCTAAGTTAGAAATGAGAAGAAAAGTTTCGTGCTTTAAACAAACTCGCCCATCTCACTGATTAAAATTCATTCGTCGCATAATCCAGAGGACGGATTAAAGAACGTTCCAAGCGACAATAGCTAGCAACACCTGAGCTTATACGGGGTTGCTGTTTCATTACGAAATTAATGGCATTTCAGTATCAATTGGACTTTAACGACCTTTAACAAGGGCTCTATAATTTTGTTCTTAAGTTTGATGCCTGTTACCAAATTCTTGCACACTGAAGATCGGCATGATGAAATATCCGTCACCAAGAATAGTACTATCGAATATGTCATTATGAATCGATACTGAATCACTCGAACTAAAACCAGTTTTTTTATAAGCCAATGGCTTTCCAATCCTTTACTTGTTCTTCCTAAAATATTCTTAGACACTTTTGATAATTTTTGTGTTTACAAGACCTTAGCTATAAATTCGTATCAATTTTAAATTTACTATTTGATGCCCAGTAATTATCTTTATCTCCTATCGAATTTGGGATCACCAGTCCTTGTAAAGGACGTAGCAGGACTGTTTATGCAACTAACAATATATATTCAAAGCAGTACATAGATTACTTTAGTAAAATGAGTGAAATTTGCTGAAGAGATTTGAGATTTTCACAGCGGCTGGAATTCCTACTGTGGTCTTCTCTTTTACGACAGCCTGCAGAATATGAGGTGATTAACAAGGTTTTGTTGGGATACAGAAACCTACTGCTGCCATTTTCAAACAGAAGTTAACTTCTACACTGAAAACTGAGGCAGAATTTTCCTCCGAAATATTAATCTCCACATACCAGACTACACGATGTTACAGCCCACAAGAACGCAATACGAATTATACAGCTTTTCTTCTACTTCTGTTTTAGTTCCGAAGTTTACAGAATGTTGGTATCTTTTAACAACCATGTTTCATTGAATTAACGCCGCCTATTAGGAATTTGGGTAACTGGTGTCTCTTGAATGTACGAAACGTTTTTATGAGAAACATATATATTTAATTTGATAAATTTATCTATAAAAGTAATCATTATAGAGATAAAAACAAAGCACTTATTCCCTTTTGGTACTAACTGACAACCATAGGAAACTTGTCACTTGTGGGGCAGTGCTACTTTTAAAGAGCTATTAATTATTCATGGCACCCAGAAAGGAGATTCAGCAGTTCTGGTTTATAGGCGAACTATGTATAATTAGGACTGCACGTATGAATGTCGCAAATGTCGATATTGCGTTGTAATGTGCTTATGTGTATCCATCTGATTAATGCGGCGGTGTAGCTGTAATGAGTCACTAACCATCTACGAGTATGTCCACTGGTTGCGCGCGGCTGTCTGCATGCCGCTGCATCACGTTCTGTGCTCCATAAATGTGCCTTCCCATGTTTTACAAAAAAAAAAACTTACGACTTTTTCGTACCTTCGCAGTCAATTCATACTCAGTCATAAATGATATCTCGTAAAGGCCGAAATTAAGCAGAGAAACTGACTTAAAACTGACCAATATCAACTGTTATATTTTGGTGTTTAACTGTTTCTTTGGCCTCATAGAGGACACTGTCTTAATTATGAATATAAATAATGGCTAGACATGGCTAACAAACGTAAGTATGTCTTAATATAAAGTGTCTTTAACTTTTGCCCGATTCCGATCTTGTCGAAATTCAATGAAATATTCTCCGGCTGACAACCGCGTCAAATAATTTAAAACCGTCGACGTTTCGAAGACTGACTCCTTCTCTATCCCCAGGAGAGTGGAGGAGGGACACGGAGTTAGTGTCTGAAACGTCAACGTTTTGAAATTATTTGACGCGGTTGTCAGCCCGAGAATATTTCATTGGATTTCAAGACAGGTATGATGTTGGAATAAATAGACAAATTTTCTTTGGAATCTGAAATACGAAATTTAACGACGTGTGTCACGTGAGAGTAGCCCTGTTTCCTGCAGACAGAGACACACACGGACGGACGGAGGACAGACAGAGACAGGCAGGCAGGCGGACGGAGGGATAGACGGAGATGAAGAGACTAACTGTCGCTTTTCACTTTGCGAAAGCGCCTAAAAAAGACGCAAAGGTTTATTTGTTTTCTGTTTCTTTCACTCCCACTCTCGGCCCGTGAGATAAAACATGGCTTCACAGTCAGTTTTTAAATTTAATTACGCATCAATTTGTTGTGTTCCATCCGCAATCTTCAGGGTGGTTAAACATAGGGAAATATGAGGAGCAAGAATGTAGCATGCATGGGATACATGGGAAGTACAAGATTTTAGCTAATACGCAGATGCATAGACAGTAAGAAAAAACCCACGTTTAAGAATTTGTGAGGCATAAACTGAGGTAAGATGGCTTGGGATATGGAACAAGCTTTTGCAGCATATAAACAAATATTTAGTTCCTGAGAAAACACGGACTTTACACTATGTGAGCCAAAAACTCCTTATCTTTTGAGAAATTTACAATGTGTTTACAATTTCATACTGTAATCCTACTTAACATTTACTTTACACGCAATAACCCTACGTTAACGTGCTTTGCAAGGTCGGTAGAGTAAATTACATATTTCTGAGTTCTAAAAGTGTCCACATATCTTTTAGCTATAAGCTTCCCTTTCTCTAGACTTCATCTTCATTTCTTCCTATCATATACTCACTGTCAGTGGATTTATTATTTGTTTGCGACAGCTTTTGCTGTGTTTAGGCCAAGTCGCAACGCAAGCGTATGTAAGGCGCCCTCGTTCGTAACAAGCAAGGCCATGTGGCAGTATTAACCCTTTAAACACGAAGCGTATCTGTTTTATATAAGGACCCAGTGCGTACCGCGCTGTAAACACTCTCTACCTCGGTTATAAAAACCAATCTCTTAATGTTTTATAAGGCAAAAGTTGCTGTTTATTCTGAGATCCGTACAAAACACATAAACGCAATTTGGGTAACATGTAGAATTTTTTAATGTTAAACCTGGCCATATGTAAAGTTACCGCTAGGCTTTAAAAGGTTAAACCCTGCAATGTTCTCTGTTATCTCTGCGGGTCTTCTGGTTTGGGAAGCTCTGTCGCTGAATAAGTGACCCCCTGTGTTTCGGACGAATATATCCCACTCACCATCAAGGCTTCAGTAATCCGTCACTCTTTGCGTAATTTTGAATCCTTAAAGAGGGATGCGATAGGTTCCACCCAAACGTCGCGAACCACTTACCCAGCGAAGCGGTTTCACATACCAGAAAACCAGGAAACCTCGAATGCAACACTGGGAACATCCCAAAGTTCGCCAATCATAGTAGGTTTTCTAAAAATAAAGAAAGTGAATTTAATTTATTGAACCTTAGTACAGGGGTGACATTCAATGGATGATTATGGAGTACACAAAAATTAAGTCTGATATTCCTCGTTTCCAAAATTTCACGAAGGATTTATTGAAAGAAATTCTGGTGACCAATTTTGTTCATTTGTTTCCGTCTAAAAAGAGACGTTGGCATGAATTACAAATAAGCAAATGTATACCTACATCTTTACCCTCTAAAGAATAATGTTCATCTAAATTACAAACACAAATGCAATTTCTCTCTCAGATTACATAGTCAGGTTCCATTATAAAAATCAATAGGTTAATGATGTTTACGAAAGTATCCGGTGTCTGTCTTGCAAATTACATGTAACAAACTGCGTGATGAAATAACATATGTCCCTATGTTACAGCAAGTGGTATATATATATATATTTCCCACAGGACCTTGAAAGGTTAGCAGTTATTTATGCACACGATTTGCAACAGCAAAAATTCTAGGAAAACTTGGGCCAGGTCCCCTTCAAGGTCACACCGTTTGCGCGAGATACATATGTGGATGCATCACTTTCCGAAAGCCCCTTCTAACTACCCCAGGAATCAATCAAATAATCCATAATAATTTCAATAGCAGCATGTGAAATAGAGTGCGCCAAATTTACTCTCCTATTTTTCAGAGCCACGAACCAATACCGAGTGTGGTGTGTCTGAGTGTGGTGGTGAAGCCTCGATAGTGAGGGGGCCCTGGCCCACTGGGGGCTGTTGCACACTTGGACAAAAAAAATCATGCAGACATTTCAGTTAAATAAAGCTTACAATCTGCACGGTGGTTTTGTGAATTAACTCAATCATAAACTCCAGTGTTAATGGTGTTACCTCAAGATCAGTTTATACCCTGTGACTAATGGAGCGTCCTGAATTCTGCAAAAGCTACAAATATTTTGGCCCCAAATATATTGTTTTAAAATACTGAAATCTTTTCAGACACTCAGTCGTCAGAAAGTTGTGGCATAAACTACCATATCTGAGACCTGCCCTCTTTATAATCAGGGCCAACAACGATTACATTTGCTTTTAATTGCATAACCCTTCTACTTATTATTGCTCTTCTGTGATCAATAGCGTTGAACTTAAATGCATTAAAATGTGCACTTGAATCAAAGATATGTATTTCATACGTTCTATTTCCTCTCTTTCAAAATTCTGGAAGATTACAAACAAGAAAATATAAACAGGCGCATTCACATTGCAAAACTTGCTTATAAAACGAGTCTAACGAAACACATGGGTCTCAGTACGTTCTTTATTTACGTATGCCCTAACTTTTACACTGCACAGAAATAATTAGTAGACAGGAAATAAAAATGTTAAAAAGCGGTTGTCATAAGAAGCCGGGAAAAAAAGTATATTTATGTAAAACGAGAGAAGAGATGACGGCAGATAGGAAGGACACAAAAGATATATCCTGAATTGAAATTACTGGAGGGACAGGAGAGAGAAATGAATTTACTGCACGCCGTGAAGTGACAATGAGTGTGGAAACGGTCGCAAGGACTCTAAGAAACATGCAGGATGCACTAGTAGAGGTGACAGGAAATATTCAGGGTACTGAAAAACCTTTAAAGCCGTCGAGTTGGGGGAACAAAAATAAAAGAATGTAAGCCGATATGTAAATCAGTTTGCGGTGTCACGGCAGTTTGAGGACAGTAATATATGATCATGCTGCGAAGCTCTCTTTAAAGATATCAAAGAAAATCTCATTGCAGAATGTTAACCTACACAACTCGGCCATGGACACGTATTTCGTATTTAACCAAAACACACAGTGTCTTAATGCTTTGTCAGTCTGCCTGCCACACTGAGGTTTGTGCCTTTCTGGGGCATTACGCAGTGTCGAGTGGTAATCTTTTACCGACGTGGTGGGGGAAACGTTTTTGTAACAAGTTCGTGGGTGGGAATT
>BLKM01012018.1:4875113-4906314 GCA_013340265.1 Coptotermes formosanus
CCCCACAAATAGTAACGGCAGTTACTCAAACAATAAAGATAAGACACAGTGAATACCGTAAAGAATTTCGATGATTCTTTAGCACGAGGAAAACAGCTGGAGTGCCAAAGGACGATCTGTAGGCGAGGTAATTAATTCTTAGCTTCTCACGGACGTATTAATGAAGGCGACACGCATCTAGGACCTGATGCTACTTAATCGGGCAGAAATGTATCGACAGTTCAGAGGAACTTTCTGCCTCCAATTTACTGCATTGGGTTCCTCCGAAACTTCGTTCAATTTCTACCAGAATGAACGGTATCACATTCCAGAAGAGAATAATTTTCGAGTTTAGGGATCTGTGAACATTTACCTCCACTCAACAATACATCACCGTGAAGTAACGCTTTAGACGCAGGGATAGATTTATACCGCAACAACGTTGAAAACGCCTATTAAACGTAAACACTGTTGTCACTACTGTAAAGTTTTGCGAGATGGAAAAGCCTTCTTGATTCATCAATAAGGGACCGATTGGTTGTCCCGAAACGTCAGTACAGAACTACCACTCAACGAGCGTGATATCGCAGAAGAACACACATCTCAAGCCAGAATATGTAAATAACCCCGTCTGTAACATTTTTACCATCATTCTTTGATAAAAAATTGAATATATTCCATGAAAATTTTTTGTGGAATCACACCGTGTGGAAGCGTTCTGTGTCCGCCACGTTACAAAAGAACTTCCTGCCCCGAAATTCAGAGTCTAAAGGAAAATATTTAGCTCCATCTTACTCATGTCGACCCTCGATACGGAGGCTGCATATTTCTGTTGAACGTCATAAGCACAGCTTTTTCCCAACACAAAATCTCCAAAACCCAGGATCAAACGTTAGTATTTAAATGAAATAAGTGAACGCTCAACACACACTGCAGTCTTTCTTTACATAGGCCGAATATCGATTCTCGCCTTAACCCTTTAAAAAAGAAGGGTAAACTGTTTTATTTAAAGACAAAATTTGTACCCAGCAGTAAACACTTTCCATCTCGGTTATAAAAACCCAGCAGTTTAATTTGTATAGCTCAAAAGTCGCTGTTTGTTCTGAGATAAATAAAATACACATAAATATACTGTGGGAAGAATGCAGAATCTGTGAATGTTAAAACTGACGGTACATCAAGCAACCAGTTGAATTTAAAATGTTAAATCCGCAGGCTACATGAACCTCGCCACATCGCATTGGATTCCGTAACACATCCGAAGCGCACCAAGCCCTATAGACTGAAAACGGTTAGATATTGAGCCAAATGCTGTTATATTCAATCAAAAGGCTGTATTGCGACTGGCTTAGTATAGTAACCGGATCGTTTGATTTCAGAATTTCATCCTGTTTTAACACACAGAGCGAATTCATAATAGGTAATTTTTAAAAGGATAATAACTTTTAAATATAAAATTTTACGGAATATTGCAACTTAATAAGAGAGTAATAGATTGACTAATTGCAGATCTTAAAATTAATTTGTGTCATAAAATCGTGCAAATAATTAGTGCCGATACTGTGCAAAATTTCATTCACAAGGTCAGTTTAATCAAACATTTTTTTTCTTTAAACTATTAGAGTTTGTTCACCGTGGGAAGTTCCCTGTTCAGTTCTTTAATAGGTGATAAAGCCCTCTCACAAAATTAAATTAATAAATACCATTCCAGTCTCTAACAGAAGACGGTTTATACTCATATACAGCGCACCCAGGTTTACGGTAGGAATAACGGATATTTTAAAATGAAAACTACACCTCTCAAAGTAACAAGTACGTGTAATTCTCGGAAGAATGAGCCATGTTAGGAACGCGCTTTGTAATTTATTCTAGGAAAAAAAACTTTTACATTGTGAACGTTTTTCAACCCCTTTTAGTTACAAACCCGTATGAAAAATTCAGTGTAGACTTTGACTGCCTGCACTAGACACCAGATTACATACACGTACTTCTCAATTAAGGAATGACACGTATTGCGCAAGATATCGCCTTTAAATAATAGGTACACAACAGCTAGAATATATGTAACTTTTCACGAAAACTGCTTGACCTAAATTTAAAACTCTCCCTTTCGAAAAACTCCTTCCATGAAAAATCTTATTTACCATGTAATTAATTCCGTGACAATTTGTTGCATATTTAAGGTTCTATATAAAATATGATTAGTTGACTAATTAATAAGTTTTTTAAATATCATTCATAAAATCAACGCAATTTACCGTCCGCTTTACTGCCTTGTCTCCAAAATTACTTGACGCATTTCAATTCCATGTCGTACAGAAAAGTATGCATTAACTGTTCTTAGCGAATGTGGACAGAAATCATCCACACTTCACACCAGTTGCCATCAAACCTTCCAGATTTTAGCGGCTGGTGCATTAAACGTCGAATCCCAGGTTACTCTTATAAAGCCTACGTCCATGTTGCACTGATTCCAGTCCGACAAACCTTCTGTTACGCTGTCGTAGTCAAATTCATATTTTGACAATCAAATTGAATCCCAGAAGGTGGGATTCTTAACACTAAATTGATCTTATAAGCTAGCAAACCGTGCTGGTACCTAGACGATCATGAGATCAAACACAGGCATCATCAATATATTATTATTATTATTATTGTTATTGCTATTATTGTCATCATCATCATCATCATCATCATCCTACACCTTTTTTAAAATATAATTTCTTATCTACATATTTTATGAACGTCATTCGGTCAAGCATAACCTCAGACTTTTACACGGAAGCTATGTTTATAATTGTTTATTTACGCACACAAGTCTCCTCATATACTCAGCTGCTCTGATATATTCAATACCGTCACCTAGCTGAAACCCAAAAACAGACCTAATGCAGCAACAATTTTGTTGCTTCATGTTATTAAACACGTTCTATTTTTAAACATCTACGGCCTTATCGGATTTCAGGGTATAGATTAAGCGTCGTTAGACATTTTTCACCCCAACAGTTCGTACGTCTGCGATGTTATTACTTACATCAGAAGGTAAAATTTCTAACGTTAAGATTATCTGTAATGGCGTATGTCCACAGGAAATTTATTTTAAATCTGTCAGTTTTAAAGGTATAAAACACATTCACACTCACAAACAACTAGATAAGCAAAAGCCCGCGCAAACACGCATGCGCACAAGCAAACATACGTTTTCAACTAATGTTGTTTCCTTAAAGAACGAAGTACGTTAAAACTCTAACACGGAATAATACGCGTCTAATATTTTTGCAGATTAGTTTACTGGTAAAATTTAAATAACGAATTAAATACTCCGAGTACAGGCCGTTCGATTGGCACGGCGTCAATCGACTCGTATGTGTTCTAATGGTTTGTACCCTCAACAAGTGAATATCAAACCTACAGAGGCAGAAAGTCAACAACACATTTCTAAACATTTGTATATATGTTACTGTCCCCACTATTCAACTCAAGGCATGTTGCAGACAGTCGCACACACAAAGGGCCACACAGTTTCAACACGCTGCCTTTCAGGAAGAGAAATATTAACACTTGTTCAAAAATAAACCTTCTCCAGCGTAAGAAAGGCAGCGCTGCTCGAATCTTGAACACTGTATTAACGTGAGCCTAGTTACATGTCATTTTCTAATCCCATAAGCTTGAATCTTCTCCCCTACCCCTGTTCACTCTAGAAACGCTTTTGTTTATGAAATATGACTCCAAAATAAAAGACTCTTGTTGCACATGCGCCGTATGTACGAAAGAAAACTCCACACACATCTCGATTTCTGGCTTCCGCCGGCATGGTGATGAGATCTGAGTTCTTCTGGGATGTTACGAGGTGTCGTGTAGTAATTGTTTACCGACGTTTCGGGACAACGTATTGGTCCCATCTCAAAGGGTTAAGAAATCAAGAAGATTTATTGGACTTCTCGAACCTTGAAGATTGGACCGATACGTTGTCCCGAAACGTCGGTAAAAAGTTACCACACGACGCCGAGTAACATCCCAGAAGACTGCAGATCTCCATACACATCTGCTGGGTAGGTTTTTCGTTCTAACTATTGGATGCACAGACAGACAGACAGACAGACAGACAGACAGACAGGCAGGCAGGCAGGCAGGCAGGCAGGCAGGCAGGCAGGCAGGCAGGCAGGCAGAAATGAACTCCTCAAAATCATTTACGTCGTCCTCTTACTGCAAATGACGCATTAATGTGTTTAATTAAATTCAGTCTTATAACCTGAAGATTTACTCCCAGTAGTATAAATGTTTACAGTATTAAAGTACACGTAAATTTGTCCCTGTGCTGAATTAACCACCATACAATACATACAAGCAGGCAGTTAAAGTATGCATCGCGCTATTTAGCGTCTATACGCAGCTCAGTACACACCTTCGCATCCAGACACGCAGAAGCAAGAGTCTCGGGTCCCCGCTGAACAGAACGTTTGACAGGCCCGAGACCCATTTGTAAAACGTCTTGGTTCCGATCTCAAACCAAAGTTTAGATTCTGCTACGTCAGTAAATGCGTGCTCAACATTATCAATAACATTTCGTTCTTGGTAAAGGTAAAGTTTCACCCTATAACAGGCCCTGAGGGCCCAAAAGGGGGAGTAGAGGTATAGCTCTACTCGTTCGTGAGCCTCAGCACGAAGAGGGGATAGGCTGGCTAGCGCCACGCCCCAGCCGCTTTACCTCTGGGAATTATCCGATACTTATTTTATATGAGGCTGGGTGGGCCCCAGGGCCGGTCTGGACGGCCGTGGAAAATCCCGCCCCCACCGTAATTCGATCCACGGACCGTCCAGCCCGTACCCAGTCGCTATACCGACTGAGCTATCCCGGCCCATTTTCATTCTTGGTGATTTAACAAAAAAATAGTGTGCGGACCAGTAGCAAAGTACAAGGAGTACAGCTTTCTGTCAGAAAGTCTTCATTGTCTCCTCTAATCAGACCGTATTACTTTTCGAAGAACTGTATTTACATTTATTTGCTTAGCTGGGAATGAATACACTGAATGTTTACACACCGGTAAATCTAGTGACTGGCAGTATGACAACTAATCAAACAAAGAACGAGCAGGGGGTATTTTGTTTTAATATTGATTTCTACATTTGTTGGTAAACTATATTTTCTCCATTACCCCTCTCTGAAACAAAATTTTGAATACATTACTTTTTGGAAACAGGACTTTCCCTGGTCATAAGGTGCTGAGGACAGGGACCGAAAATAAATTTCTGAAGCAGAGGTTTAGAATAGCGTAGTGAGAAGGATCAACCGAATTGATGCTTCACTCATTCTTTTACCTGAGGATGGGGCCAATTCTCCCCACAAAACACGGCGTTTTCCATCTTATATTAACCTTTTAAAGACGAAGCGTGTCTGTTTTATATAAGGAGTCAGTGCGTACCGCGCTGTAAACACTCTCCACTTCGGTTATAAAAACCAATCTCTTAATGTTTTACAATGCAAAAGTTGCTGTTTGTTCTGAGATCCGTACAAAACACATAAACGCAATATGGGCACCACGTTGATTTTTTTAATGTTAAACCTGGTGGTACGTAAAGTTACCGCTAGGCTTTAAAAGGTTAAACGCATATGACAGAGAAAGTTAAACAGCGAACGATTCCAAATCCTCCATCTATTTTCGTTTACTGTGTGAATCCAAGTTTCAGCACCTCACAAAATAACAAGAAAATTATAGTTTTGTATATTTTTGCACGTTTATAGGAGACAGGAAGACAAAATACCCCAAGAGAATGATAACAACCATTACGGTTGCGTAAATAAAACTAACAGTTTCTTTCCTAAGGTCTCTGTGCAGATGCCACACCTATGTTCTCATCTGGTATAACGCTCCAGCTGTAGTGTGTAGCATTAGGAATGTAACACGCAACTTCTCCTTGAGATCAGATTCTTTTGTTCCGTGTCTGCTATATATCTCCTCTGAGTGTCGATACAACCATTCTGCCTACACGAGGGGGGGGGGGGGGCCCCCGGAAGACTGCTGGGAATAAAGGAGCAGACGGCTGGAGAAATCTCCACTCGAACGTAAGTAAAAATTTCGACTTTGGAAGACACATTACGTAAGG
Organism: Coptotermes formosanus; assembly: GCA_013340265.1. NCBI lineage: Eukaryota > Metazoa > Arthropoda > Insecta > Blattodea > Rhinotermitidae > Coptotermes > Coptotermes formosanus. The sequence goes on from BLKM01012018.1 coordinate 4,881,198, forward strand.
CGCGTAACTTCGGATATATCATTCTCGTAATGTATTCCATAAGCAAATCTGGGAGTCCTGTGGGAAGAAAATCCTGATATAATTTAAAAAGCGAAGAAATCTTGCAGTATCAACCCCCAAAATATACTTCTTTTGTAAGACATTTCCGCAACCTGAAATGTTCTTTGCAGCAGAATTTAAAAGCCCAAACATGGAAATTAAATCCTTCTTCAAAATTTAATGTATGATCATACGCTTAACACGTTCCTTCGTCTATGATTTCCGAAGTCTCATTTCCATATTCACGACAACTTGCCCCTTGACCCTACCCTGAAACAGATGACTCTGCCATATCTGATTTATAAAACACACTTTTAGACGCATTCGCAGAACAAGTAGCGACTACAAACTCCATCACCCATCTCGTTCATGTCCATGTCCGCGTGGAATAACGTCTCTCCTACAGCACGGATTGTTGTGATATTTCACATCTGCTACTTTTAATAAGATATTTCCACATATATGCCGCGTTTGTTAAAAACCACACAGATATAACAGATACTTTACGTAGATAACCATATGCAGTTACGTCAATGGTCTATACGATTGTGTTCTCTCTGTGTTATAAAGTGAAGGGACTAAGATGCGCATTCCAATATAAAGTGAAGGGACTAAGATGCGCATTCCAATATAAAAATCTAGCCTTCTACGAGACAACAACAGGAATGGCGGTACGTTATCATTCATTACAGCAGTACAACACACATAAAGCTTCACTGTTTATGAAAGAAGAACAAAAATGCAATATCTCTATCTTTACCAGAGAAATACAAAAATTAGAACCAGCGAGACAGAAAAAAAGCAGTTGCAGATACACGTCTATCACCCTATGCGATAAAAAAAAGAAAGCACTGATTGTGTTCAGAATGCACTTAAAGTGTTCATCTACTACAAAAAGAACTGAATAATATCAGCAATAAATATCGAACTCGCCACAGTGTGTCTCTATGCACATTCCATAACTTGTTCCATTACCTTGCAACGCAGGCCTAAGCTCAAAAACATCACCGCTTCTATTAAAGGTTTCGAACTGCATCATTTTCCCATGCGTACTACACTTCAGACCAATTTCTTCCTCATAGATTTGATTAGTTCCACACCATTTCAAAAACAATACAAACTATTTCATTACCTAAATAAAAACAGCAGGGTCGTAAATAATATTTACGAATAGGAACAGAAGACTTACGTTTCTTCGTTTTGTGCACGACACTTCGGGTCACAGTTCATATAAACAAAAAATCCGTATAAGTGAAAAATTCTAGTCCAAAAGTTCGTGTGATTCAAATAAATTAGAAAACATCTCAAGACAAGTTACATATTCTTACAAAAATTCAAACAAAAACATGGAGTGGTAACATCGCAGTAATAACTATAATAACATGAAATAAAACTCTTAGAATATTGGTAAGCGTACGTAATACATACAAACACATTAGCCCTTTAAATACGAAGCGTATCTGTTTTATATAAGGACTCAGTGCGTACCGCGCTGTAAGCACTCTCCACTTCGGTTATAAAAACCAGTCTGTTAATGTTTTATAAGGCAAAAGTTGCTGTTTGTTCTGAGATCCGTACAAAACACATAAACGCAATGTGGGCACCACGTAGAATTTTTTAATGTTAAACCTGGTGGTACGTAAAGTTACCGCTAGACTTTAAAAGGTTGGTGGGGACACCACATATTCAGATTTTAACTGATAAACTCACGAAATCGTCTTGTGGCCTTGACTCTAGCTGGTGCCGGAATGGTACACTGTCCGTGTTTCATGTCTCTATGAACAGCATTATTATCTCAGTGCCTGAATATATGAGAAAAGCTGTAATTAAAATTCAAGTGTAACGAGGTTGGGAGCGTGCGTAATTAAATACAGAAAATCACTGAAGATAGAATTAGTCTTTCCTATGGAAGGGCGAAAAACAATACACAGTAGGATGGGAGGAATCCATCGAGACGATATGAAGCGTCTAATGTGCACCGTACTGTAAGGCTTTAGATGAATACAACCCTGAAACTCTGTTTCTAGCAAAATGTTCTTTATTTACTGCTACTACTCCAAGAAGTGAGAAATCTAATGAGCATGATGTTTTTCACTTAATTTAACACTTACAGCAACAAGGGTGTCGGGATTTGTCACGTTTTAGCACTTTAAAGCACAGCACTTGTTACACATACAGGCTACTACATTTTCCCCACACAGCGTATTTATGTGTACCGCATACTCACATAATAATCAGCAATTACTAACCGCATAGCGTTAATGGGTTGATCTTTGTAACGGGCATGCAGATATTATTCTGAGAGGTGGGAACGGATCTGTTACATCAGACACATTTCATGCTTCAAAATCCAAACATTAGCCATTTTTTAAGATGATGGATATTCCTATGACAAATAATAAGAAGCCCTTACACGTATATTGTCAGATAATGCATGGCATTGAAATAAGTAATGGCTACGTTGTACAAGGCGAATAGCGTGATTTTGTGAATGGTCGTTTTTAAAATGTATTAAATAAATCATTTTCTTTGTTAAGTTCCGACTTACTGCCCATAAATATTTTGAAGGAAAGTGAGATGAGATTTTCCGTCGTGAAACACAGTAGGCTAGTTTAACATCATGAGGGGAAGGAAATATTATTCGGGTAATTAAATCGAGAAAAATGAGATGGGCGGGGCATGTGGCACGTATGGCGAAAAGAGAGGTGCATACAAGATTTTGGTGGGGAGACCTGAGGGAAGGCGACCACTTGGGAGACCCAGGCGTAGATGGGAGGATAATATTAAAATGGACCTTCTCAAGACGAGGGATGGGGCATGGACTGTATTCAGCTGGCTCAGGATAGGGACAGGTGGCGGGCTGTTGTGAATGCGGTAATGAACCTCCGGCTTCCATAAAAGGCGGTGAATTTTTTGACTAGCTGAGAAACTGTTAGCTTCTCGAGAAGGCCTCTGCTCGATGGAGTCAGTCAGTCAGTCAGTCAGTCAGTCAGTCAGTCAGCCAGCCAGCCAGTCAGCCAGCCAGTCAGTCAGTTAGTTAGTAAGTTAGTAAGTTAGTTAGTTAGTTAGTTAGTTAGTTAGTTAGTTAGTTAGTTAGTTAGTTAGTTAGTTAGTTAGAGGGGACGAAAAGTTTCGAAATTTTTAGACTTTAGTCCCGGTTTCTTGAACGAAGCGTTCAGATTCTCAGATCGCAGAGCGTCGAGTGACATGACGATCAAGCTTTTAAAGCCCATGGTAAATATATGTACCGCCATGTTTAATATTAAAACCGCCTGCATTTTTCGCACATGGTTTTTGTGTATTCCATGAGTCTTACAACAAAGAACTAGTATGTCACTACACAGAATTCTTCTTGTTTTCTTTCTAATGAAAGGACACTGTTCTCTGTGAGGTATGAATAAACTGTTGCGTTATATATATATATATATATGCAATTCAGTAGTTAATAATCAGTCACTGTATTAAGTACCAACTAAATGCCCTCTATTAAATTGATTATTATTATTTCTTGTCACATTACCCTGACATGTTCCGACGCTCTAACCGCCATCCTCAAGGGGCTACATCAAAGTTTTTTTCTAGTGCTGGTACGACCGATGTGTTACATTCATTTGTAGCATATCTTCAGCAGGGTAGCACAGCGTTTTTAATTGCTACCAACAGAACAGTACGTTGTTTTAACAATTAAAAGCGTTGTGCTACTCTATTGAAGAAACACGCAGCAAATGAATATGACACATCGGTCCTACCAGCATTAGAAAAAAGACTTTGGTGTACCCCTTTACGGACGACGGTTAGAGCGTCGAAACAGGTCGGGGTAACATGAAAAGAAATAATAATAAATTTAATACAGTGCAGTTAGTTGGTACTGGATACAGTGGCTGACGAAAGAACAATGCAGGGAATTAGCAAGGTTAAACTTAGTACTTAATAGTTTATTAAATTAGAAAAAAACACAGAAGAAAGCCTTCGAGCTCTATTTGATGTTCTAAATCAGCGTCCGCTTGGAGGTACTGAAAAGAACCACGAAAATTTTCCCTCAGAATATTCAGTCCTTCTGTTGACACCTGAATGCGATATCTCTCCCGTACACAGCTGGCTTGCCACCCCGTATATCGAAATATTCACGGATTGTTAGAGAGATGTTAGAAACAGAATTATAAACACTCGGCTGTAATCTGTTAATTTTCTGTGTGGGTAGCATATTGCACCCTGATTGGCTTGTAGTTGCATATACATCAACTATTCACTTTTTATTTTACATCAATGCGGAATATGTCAATTGGCACTTAACCTATTCGACGAAAAAAAAATAAACAAAAATGACAAAACCTCTAGTGTATTCTCCAAACTTCTGTACAAAACACAGTGAAGAATGGCATAGATAACACCTGTTAAGGATTTGAACAAGCGTACAAAATGGCCAGTCCAATAGCAGAATTGCTGTCCGTGCTCACTACTACCTACAACGCACACACGCTCAAGTGGATACGTAATTCGGTAATGTAATTTGCTATCAATTCAGAAGTACAGGGATACTGCAGTACTTTATTCTGAGCATTTCACGAAATAACTGTTAACTACAAACCGGAAAAGTGAGCTACAGAATATCCAGTGAATTTGATCCTCAGACTTCTAGTAAAATGCAATTCGAGCTGTGATTACAGTACTAAAATCACTTAGCTGATATTCAAGAAGCATGGCGGTAGTTAGCATTTCAAATGCACACCCTTTATTTTATTCAGATTTATTAATACCTGTCAGCGCAAGAAGGAGTCATCAGTAAAACAGCTTTAAATTTTATAGTACCAAATAAGCCTTGACGCTCTTTGGGCATTAAGTTTGAAGGTACGCGGTACGTTAATACACGTAAAGCTTCCAGTAGTTTGCTTAGTTATCACTGGTTACCATCTCCTAGCTAAAGGTAAAGAGTAAAATAAACAGAAATACGGTTTACGTTAGCCTGTACACGGGTAAGATTTGGTGTCTAAATGTAAGGCATGCACTTAAATTGAACGTTCCTGATAACACGGTGTTACGTGGGGTCAATAATGTTCTAGGAATACAGTATAACAGAAGCTATACAAATGTAAGCTCACGACGTAAGTCTGGGCATTACGCTGCCCGTATTGAAATGTTTAAAATATTACAATTATAAAATGTACAAAAACTAATAACCATAAAGACTACAGCGTTGTGATATTAAAATTATAAGACAGTGAACATCTCCAAGTACAAGGCTACAGTTGTTTGTCATCTGTACGGAGTGTGCATACAAACATGTCTCGTTCATATGAGATGCGAAGGAATCTCGTCCTGTATGTACGTTAGCAGTGTTAATTCGAGATAAATGAGTATATATTAACCTTCTAAAGCCTAGCGGTAATTTTACATACGACCAGGTTTAACATTAAAACATTCTACGTGGTGCCAACATTGCTTTTATGTGTTTTGTACGGATCTCAGAACAAACAGCAACTTTTGCCTTATAAAACATTAAGAGACTGGTTTTTATAATCGAAGTGGAGAGTGTTTACAGCGCGGTACGCGCTGAGTCCTTATATTAAACAGATACGCTTCGTCTTCAAAGGGTTAATATTACATACAGTAAATGAATTTAGACTAACGTGTTGAACGTAACAATCCTTTGTTCTACATCTATGTGACTATGACCCATCAGTGCTGAAACAGGTAGAAGTTTTAATAATTGTTACGAATTGTATTTTATTAAGTGAATTTGCTGCTGGACGCATTGATTGTAAGAATACGTGTGCAAGGTACGGAATATACAAAATTATTTTCTTAGTACCGTTCCAAAACACTTGAAACTGTCACATTTTCGGACGACTTTGTTAGCTATCTTCAGGTTGATGTTTTGTGCTACATTCTGTTCGCAAGGTAAGAAGATATGCCTAGTTTTCTCCGCATTTAATTTTAAACAAGTCTCTTTCATGCCTCCTAAGAAAGCTTCTCTGTTTTCAAATTTCGCACAGTACATTAATATTAGTGCTATAACTCAGAAGCTGACATGGGTCATTCAGTTCTACACCCTCGTAATTTGCTTGGTCCTTCTTAATGGCACGTTCCAGTACGAAGTTTAAACGCAACAGTGATAAAGCATCCCAAATACTCCAGATGTACTGCATTCGCCTACCCGGACTGTCCTATTGGTTAAATTATACACACTTTTATTAACCTAACTAAACTGACAGGAGTTATAAACTGTCTAACAATATTACACAAACTCTCCCTCATAACTGAATCATAGGCTTTATTAAAGTCCATAAACAGCTAAGGTGCCGATCCCAGTGGCCGCGCAGTCTAAGGCGTAGGTCTGCGGCCGAGCGCAAGCTGGGATCGTGGGTTCGAATCCCACCGGGGGCATGGATGTTTGTCTCTTTTACAGTGTGTGTTGTCAGGTAGGGGTCTCTGCGACGGGCCGATCTTTCGTCCAGAGGAGTCCTACCGACTGTGATGTGTGTCTGAGTGTGATCAAGTGACAATACACAACCTCGACACCTGCTGTGAACAAGTAGGTAGAAGAGGGAAGGACTGCGAAACGAAACGAAACAGCTAATGCTCAGCCCCATTTTACTCGTTTTTTCTCAAGTATTTCAAGAATGCAGAATAGTATGATTACTGGTTGGTCTGTTACATCGTAATCTACACTGACGTTCCCCAGTAACCTCCTCCTCCTCCTCCTTCTTCTTCTTATTCTTCCTCCTCTTCTTCATATGCGGTTAAAGTTGACATAAAATGTTGGATAAAAAATTGTACTCGTGTACAGTTGATAAGTGATACGCCTCGATAGTGACTACGGTCTGCTTTACCACCCTTCTTTTAAATTAATATAACAACTGACTTCTACCATTGTTCAAGCAATTCTTCCTTATGCCAAGAAAAGTTAATATGTTTATGAACCTCGGAACGCTTTGTTCTGCCTCCTGTTTGAATCAATTCTGCGGGAATTTGATCAGTAGCTGGTAATTTATACCTTTCCAGTTTTTCAATAGCCGTCTCAACCTCAAAGAATTCAGTCCCGAATACAAGTGGTTCAGACGTGTAAAGGTGTATTTCACCCTACCTAACATCATTAGACCCACGTACATTCATTCTATAATCAACAGAAGTGATTCTTCCGCTTATCCAAAATACGGTGGGAATCCGAAGGCAGATGACCTTTGTCACCCCGTTCTAAATTAGTTTTACGTTGGTGGCCTTCACAAAATTTATTTATACCCCTATACAAGTCTATCGCAGTTTTGTTCACGTTGCTCGTTTCAAGATAATTAAGTTTCCTTTTCAAATATTCCGTCCCTTCTTCCTGGAAGTCGATTAGTTTCATGGCTGACATTGTTAATCTTATCTACATTAATTTGGCTTGGATCCTGTAACCATTGCAATTTAGCCTGCCCCGTCTTATATACGAATGAAAATATTCCTGATGAGTGAGACCTTCAGTAAACTCTAAAACGTGTATGTACGCAACACAATATTTTAACCTTTTAAAGACGAAAGCCTATCCGTTTTATACAAGGACTCCGTGCGTACCGCGCTGTAAACACTCTCCACCTAGGTTATACAAAACCAGTCTCTTAAAGTTTTATAAGGCAAAAGTTGCTGTTTGTTCTGAGATCCGTACAAAACACATAAACGCAATGTGGGCACAATATAGAATTTTTTAATTTTAGACCCGGTGGTACGTAAAGTTACCGCTAGGCTTTGAAAGGTTAAATGAACCCGTTGAAAAATCTGGGGGATGTAAGATGCGCCCTGAGTTCCCCATTACGTGTTGCTTTTGTATACAATTCGTAATGTTCACAGTGTTCGTATCATTAAACGCACAGTCCCGCAAGGTCTGAGCAATGAGGATGAAGCTTCGAAAAACACAGGGGTTTGGTACGTAATGTTCAGGTTCTTTGTGCGTCCCTACAACGAAATTTCCACGGGCCGATGTTACACCAGACGAATCCCATAGGACATCCAATCGCTTATATGACAGGAAACCTGAGACGCCTGAAGTGCAACAGTAGAAGAAAGGAGACAATACTGAAGTGCAGCGATATGAATCACTTTAAAGGCTCAAATATGATACGTTACATAAAATAGAGAAATTCTAACATCTGCTAAGAGAGAGAGAGAGTGCGTGTGTGTATGTGAGAGAGAGAGACAGTGTGTGTGAGAGAGTGTGTGAGAGAGAGAGTGTGTGTGTGTGAGAGAGAGTGTGTGTGTGTGTGAGAGAGGGTGTGAGACAGTGTGTGAGAGTGTGAGTGTGTGAGAGAGAGTGTGAGAGAGAATGTGTCAGTGAGAGTGTGAGAGTGTGTGTGTGAGTGTGAGAGAGGGTGTGTGTGTGTGTGTGTGTGTGTGTGTGTGTGAGAATGTGTGAGAAAGTGTGTGCGAGAGAGAGAGAGAGTGTGTGTGTGTGAGTGTGAGAGACAGAGAGAGAGAGAGGGTGTGTGCGTGAGTATGTGAGAGAGAGAGAGAGAGAGCTTTGAATGTACGTTTGTGTTCCATTTGGGAATTTCAAGACCTGCCGGTTTGCTGTGAATCTTCCGCAGGCGACAAGAGCTTACGTGGCGACGAGTGGAGAAAATATTTTCTTCCGAGAAGACAAGAAATCTGAAATGTGATGTTCTTACAGCAGGATTAAGATTACTATCTTCTGGGAGGTGATGCCGTGTAATCTGGTAAAGAGTAACAATTTGTCTGAGGAATCCAACACCTCCGGCTACACGCCGTAAACATTACTGTACACAATGTGACACAAAGTCAGCATTTGGAAGTTCTTCAATGACAATCATAAGGCCAGCCAGATGCTAAAATATATTTCGTGTTTGATTTGCTGGATACAAGGCACAAGACGGAAAAACGACTATACACATCTTAAGGTCTAAAAGCGAAACTTTCACTTTAAATAGTAAGTGTATTGTAACTCACAACGGATGAGTTTCAAAATTGGAAGACATCTCTATGGTGCTTTCGTACATAGGAAATAAAATCTCAGAAAATTACATACAATATATACTCTGTTCTGAAAAATATAATTTCTATGTAATATTAAGAGGAACATTAGGATGAACGTAGCCTGTAATACCGCCGGCTATTGTATTCTTACTCACACTCAACGACTGGACGAATTTAGATGAAATTTGGCATTGAAAGGCCAAACTAAATTCAATTTTAATCCATTATAAATTCCGTAGAAATTAATTTATCTTTACACTGGTCACGCATAACGCAAACCGCACATGTAGAACTAATAAGAGTTATTTATTTATTTCGCTAACAACAAGGCCACATACGGAAGTTACAAACACACACCTACAGGACACAACATCCGCAGTCTTTAAGACATAGAAGTACCTGAAATTAATCAGCAAGCGTAGCAGAAAACACACACTGAAAGACGACACTAAAGGCCATTCACAACTACATATGACAAAGTATAAGTTACATGTGCGATTGTTTAAGAAATGTAACGTATGTACTATCAATCCATAGGCAACGCAAGTTTCTAAACACTCAAGGCATAAAGACGAGTATCACGTAACACAGTATACAAAAAGGTAGCGTGCAGTGACAAAATACAAATAACGACTATTGTTGCAGACAGTAATATTAAGGACTGAGCAACAACAGAGGTTTCTGTAATCACATTTGAAAATTTTATAATGCAATCGATATTGTTAACTTTACAAATACTTAATATAAACCGGCTTAAAAAACTTGGTGCACCAACCTATTGTAAGACAATTGGCACTCCAAGATGAATACTACTTTTACACACAAAAATGTTAGGTCAGATAATGAGTTATGTAAAGCCGAAACGTGTTGCTAAATACCGGTGATAAAACACAATATTTGCTCCGGCAATATTCAATTTACTATTGCGAACTTTTAATTCGTTTTCGTACAGACAATAACGTCTCCAATGAAGCAAAGGTTCTTCAACATTTTAAAAATCGTATTTGAACTATCGTCTAAAATACATAAAATTCAAGCAAAGACCGTTAATTTGGTTCTAAATAAACTCCAATAAATGGAGGAATTTTTCGCCGTGCATAGGCTTTTAATATAGAGTTGTAATTTACCTGCAGGAAAAAATATTAACATAAAAACCGAATTGTCTCATATTTGAACAAAAGCAGACGTTTTGTCATTCCATGAGTGTTCGTGTGGAACTACGGACTCTTTCTAGCAGAAAATAAAGTGAAGGGAATTGTTAAACATGCCAATCCATAAAACACCAGACCATATCAACGGACGTTGAGGTTCCCTCGATAATTTTTCGGTATTTCTCATTTCCGGTTACAGGATATATTCTGTGCTACAAGAGAATTTTAAACCAGGTAAATATGATAGTCTGTTTAATTTTTATCATTGCAATCCGAGTACTCGACCTGTTTTAGAAATTCGAATCACTTGTATCCCAGTGGCCGCGCAGTCTAAGGCGTAGGTCTGCGGCCGAGTGCTTGCTTGGATCGTGGCTTCGAATCCCACCAGGGGCATGGATGTTTGTCTCTTACACAGTGTTTGTGGTGTCAGGTAGAGGCCTCTGCGACGGGCCGATCCCTCGTCCAGAGGAGTTCTACCAACTATGGTGTGTAATCAAGTGAAAATAAACAACCTCGACACCTACTGTGAGTAGGTAGAAGAGTAAAGGACTGCGAACGAAGGAACGAACAAACGAATCACTTGTTTGTTAAGAGCCTTTGGGTTCTTAACATTTTTTAACATAATTCTCTTTCAGCAACAATATGCGAGCTTCTGACAAACAGGGTAATAAACGGTGTTCTATATGTAAAGCTATAGCATACATGAAGTGTGCATTATATAAAATAACAATTAATCACTTTCATAAACCCTACGGTGTTCAGATGTTTAATTGACGTTACAAGAATCCGACACTCTTACGTGGTTGTGGGGTGGGACAAATTTACAGCAGGCAGTAATGTTTTCATTATGTTATAACAAATATCTTACTTTTATCATATAAATATGCAACTGCGAGTAGTTACAGCTGCATGACTCACTCAGACACAGGTTGTAACAAAATATTTTACCACTAACTTTCTGTGTTTCAACTTCTACAGACTATCTTAATACATTAAATTCGGAAAAGAAGGCGTTTACAGAATATTTATGTTAACAATGACTGTCTTATAATGTTCTGCATAATGTAATTAGCTGAGTTTGAACGGTCAAGGCCAATAGATAATTCTGCATGATATGAGTAGGAGAAATTCAACACTAAAATTAAAGCTGAGTTTGAATGGTCAAGGCCAATAGATAATTCTGCGTGATATGAGTAGGAGAAATTCAACACTAAAATTAAAACAACTTCTAAAATGGCTTGTAGTTATGCTAGTGGGTGGTTAATATTTTAATACACGCAGCTGACCTATTGGTATTCACTGCGTAGTCTCAGATCCCCCGTCACAGATGACAGACTGTGTCCATTACAAGGAAAATTCCGTTAATTTTGTTAGGAAAATCACCTCCGAACTTCGAGAATCATTTAAAATCTATACAATAATGCTTCAGACAGCACAGACAGACCTTTATTATTAAACAGCAGGCGGTGTTTTTAAGAGTCACTTTCCGCTAAAGAATTAAGTTGATGCTTGTGTGTTTGTGCTGCAGTTTCTAGACGAGTCTGGAATTCTTCATTCCCCTCCAAGATCCAAGATACGCAATACAGTTAATGTAAGCAATAACGTCCTGTGTTTCTTGTCACCAAGTAGCCTGGTAGAAACGTACAGACCTCTTGGCAAAACGTGCTGCTTCCATCTACTGACCTGAAGGCTGAGACACTACTTTCACCCTAAATGTCACTAAATTTAAACCGGAATTCACGGCGTATTTTTCCCGAGGACGCATACTTTTGTTCCTTTCCATTTTTAATTGCATGCATAGGGCATACAACTAATTTTTTCCTTCTCTTTAATACACTGCAATGTTAATTTTCTAAACGACATGAATGCGTACTAATTCCACCCCAATACACAATAAACTGTCGAAGTAACTTCATTATTTGAGTGACGTTTAATAGAAACCCACTGCGGGGACGGACATTTTCACTAGTGAGATAGGCCTATGTGTTTCACTTGGAAAAATAATGACCGAATACGTCTACAGGGACACACAGCTTTAACGCTTCCAAATGTATCTTATTAAACAACTAAAGGCCGTTATGGTTAATTTAAATGTTCTCACATTACTATATGAAAACTAAATGTAGGTTCTACCATATGATCACTACAAGAATAAATATTTCAGTTTCGTGACTGTACTCACCGGGGTCATCATCGCTGTCCCAACTAGCGTGACATCCAAGGACACACCAGCACAGCAGAATCACCAACACTTGTCGTAACGTCACCATCCTCTGTCTAAATGGAAAAATTAACAAAATAAAGTAAAGAACCTTCGCTGAAAGCCAGTCCAAACTTCGATTAAATACACACATACCGAACAGCTGGTTCATACGAATACCCACTTAATCACTTTTATAAGGAGACAACTGAACACACTGAATATGAATTTATTCTACCAGCTTTCTTTACAGCAGTTAAACGCCCTTTTGTAAAGTACTGTTCCTCGTTTATATGCAACTTCCATTTATAACTGTCACTTTCTTGTTCTATTTGTATCTGAAATAAGATATGAAACACGCACATATACAGTTACTTGTTTTGTGACGTAATACACATATATTGCAAACAGATACCACGTAATACTCATACGAGCTACATATAGTCCTTCGTGTTATGTTGCTCGGCTACAATCGCAGTTCGTTAGGTTTAGTTTACACACTCTTCTTAAATGTACTAATTAAAGTACGTGTAAAACAGTTACTGCACCCTGTTGTTGATTAATTTTAAATCAGAGTTCGAAAATGTTTCATAAATCTTTAAAAAACCGCAATTATTTCGAAAATGTACGCAGCCACCCAGCTAAACAATTTACAAAACAGGGGCACACAAATTTATAAACTATGTCTCTCCATAGCTCCTTGTTCTTCTTCGTAGAAGCTTATACACAAATATTTATCACATTTGTGCCCTATTTAACTGCAGCAATTATTACAAAACCTTTCAATTACCGTAGAATCTCCCGATAATAAAAATATCATACGGTTTTCATTCAACATATTTTTACTTGCATATTAACATACGTAACACAAACACGACAAAAATGTATATCACCGCTACAGCATTATTTTGTCACACAATTACATTTTTTTGAAGTACTTAAAACTGTTAACAAGAGAAAAAGTCAGACTGTTGTGCAGTAAACACGTTTCACTTTTCTGCGTATTATGTGGGTTCATGTTCTTGTTCCGTTTTGAACTGCACCGACACGATAACCGCTTCCAGCCCGAAGCGGCGTGTTGTTGCCGTGTGTTCACACGCCGGCACATCGACTGACTGGGGCCCCGTGGCGCGCACACACTGACCGGCGGACCAACCAAACTACTTCGGGTAACTCCGGTGTCAGCCCCGATGCTCAGTGTCCCGACGCTGCCTTTAAAACGACGCGTAAGGCGAGACGGTACGAATAGGAACCATCAGACTACACATCACTGCTACCTTGCCATCATGCATCTTTACGTACTTTTTCATGCTTTCTCTTTGTTCCCTACCTCTGCATTCAATAACATAAGTAAACGACGATCAATAATGTGATTTGTAAAATATCGCACTATATGGAAGAATATTTATTACTAATAATAACATAAATATTTTAATATTAACACAAATATTTGTGGCAAAATGTATTCCGAATGTGGCGTATAGTACAACTTCTTGCTTTTACGTACTTACAGTGTCTTTGTAAAAAACGGCTCTACTTCAGTCAACAAGTAAAGAAAACATAAATAAACCTGTCCTGTCAGGCTTAATAGACTGAACCAGAGCCTATAAACATTACTTCATTCTAACGAATACGGAACAGTAACGTTCATGTACTTACTGTTACAGCAACATGGTGTCAATATTTTCTTTTACAATGTCGATAGTACAGCCAGTTTCTGAAATCATATGCCTTCAATTCAAAACTTCACGACTGAAAAGGCGCAATGTTTACACGAATTTAAATTCAAGAAAGCGCCCTCGTAGTGATTCCTTGACTTAAGATTGCCGCTTAATCAGCATCACTCATCGGAAGCCACGTAACGTCGGCGAATTGACCATTCTAGCTTCGACGCTTAGGGCTTGATACACACAACAGAAAATTGGTTAACATCATCATCTGCGTTCTTAACATAGACTATGAACTTTTACACACTCATTCCTTGCTTTTCGCGGGTTCGTACTTCGCGGTTTTGCAAATTCGTGGCGTCGCACAAGAAATAAAAACACATCACTCAGACCCTTTATTGGAAAGAAGAATCAGAATTATCTGACCATTAGAACGGGTGTTCAAGCCATACCGCATGGTGTTCAAAGAGTGGAAGAAAAAACAGCAACTTCGGTAACAATGTTTTTGTAAAGAAAAAAACACTGAAAACTAAAACATTGCTTCGAAAGGCGGTCAATTATGAGCGGATTTTCGCTTTATGAACGGGAGGGGTGTCGTGGAACATAACCTCCGCAGAAAGCGAGGGACGAGTGCATTTGTGTCCACAGTTCGCATACCGATACTGTCATCAAAACAAGACAGCATCCAGTAACTAAATGATAATATGCCATAGGATGGAACTTTGTGCAAGGAAATGAATGTGGGGCGCAATAAGATATTATCCTGACATTTTCGTTGAGGGGTTGAAGAAAGGCACGAACAACTTCAGGACAGGACGGTCGATGGTCCAAACGAGATTCGAACTTCTACCCTTGAATACAAAATGGAAGTATTAACGCGTTGTCAAATTTGCTCGTACCGAGGCTGTGTAACCTCCATATTCTCCTGCTTGGAATATTTCTGGCAAAACATGAAGTAAAAATTATATAATAAATATCATAACATGAATGGCATACTATACAAAGAATCTTACGCAATCGTAAATAATTTTATGCATTAAAGGTAAGTTCAAAATCAGAACTAAACCGAATCAAGCAACTAAATGATTGATAAACTATATTATTCTTATTATTTACGTACACACAACTTCAAAAGCACATTCCACGTCAGGACTAATGAAATTCTAAACCACATATGTCGCTGATTACCTGTCAATGCTAAAGGCAATGTTTGAAGAAAGATGTTCTTTTTATGCATTGTCTAACAAATGTTTGATCACATTTATGTGCAACTTATGACCGGCTTTTCGATGTTACTTGGTGAATGCAGAAGATAAATAGACTAATAAGGTGGACAGAAAGAGAATATAACGATCTCCTTCATGGTGTTATCCCGTGTTTGTAAGCAGTGAGAGAAATCCACGCAAAACCTCGATTAATACAAGGCGTATATTGATTACAAGGTTTGACTGTAAAATAATATGGTACCAGGTAGCGATCCGTCAAATTATGTTTCTTGTGTGTAAAATTGTCACACAACACGATTTCTTGTTTTTATAGTAACCTGTCTGACATATTGAGACCTCGATTCAGCACACCGTTGGGTTTATTATAAATATTTATCAGAGACTGCATAGGTTTGTGGTGGAGTACACAGTCAGCTGGAAGTGACAAGACGTGGCTGAATTGTTGCTCGCGTATTTTAACCTATTTCCTTGGAAGGACCAAAAATCGTGACTTAGTAGACGTGAAACTAGAAAAGTATTAAAAGACGCTGCATCAAATGTCTAGTTTCTGTAATAAATCGTCACAGATAATCTCACAACACAGCAAACCCTCGCCGTTCACTTGAGTGACCTTGAAAAATATCGAAAACTGTGAAACACCTGAGGATGATCAATTTCTGATGGAACATGTGTTTAAAACGGTTGTGTCTGACGGAAATCCGCTTGTTTACATGATTATATGTGCACAACTGGATGGCTAACATACAACTGAATGGAAGTTATTTGTGGGGAGGAATTTCTAGATGTAAGTATTGTACGACGCTGGACTGGGCGTGTTCCTGATGGAAATGTTGAACATGTCTCAGTTTTCTGGGAAGTTAAATGTGTGGTGAATTCAGAATTAATGCCTACTGGCGTAATCATTAATGCTGATAGGTCCTATGCAACAATGGGGAAGCTGAAAGCACGACTTCAAACAATTCGTTCTCACATAGAGCAGCATTTCCTTATACGTGGCAATGTTCGACCGCAAACAAGAGCCCGAACAACTGCACGGATTTGACGCTTTGTCGTCAGCTTCTTGGACCGCCCACCACATAGCCCCAACTTGGTGCCATCGGGTTTCCATCTCTTTCCTAAACTGAAGTAACATCTCGCTTTGGACGCTTTGAACGATGACGTCAAAACAGCAGTTAGTTGTTGGTCCGTCGACAGGATGCAAAAATCTATCGTAACGAACTTAGGAAATTCTTCAACTTTGGCAAAAGTGTGTACACCGGGAAGCCAATTATGTGCAGAAATGACTGAAAGGAGTTGTAAAAACTTGTAAAGGTATGAAATACTGAAATACAAAGTTTTCTCTTGTATTCCGGAATCGACAGTCCTAAAAATAACACACAAGACATCAGGCTTCCGCCGTGATGTTGATCATATCTGCGATCTTCTGGGATATTACGCAGCATGGAGTGGTAATCCTTTACCGCCGTTTCGGGACAACCTATCAGTCCCAACCACAAGGTTCAAGAAGTCCTTCTTGTACTTCTTGGACAGACAGGTTGTCCCGAAACGTCGGTAAATGATTACGACCCGACACTGCGTAATATACCAGAGAAGCGCAGATTTGAACTCCAAAGGTACGAGCGGGAGGTACAGAAAAACAAACATTACAACGTACCTGTTCAATACCTGCGTCCGACGGCATTGTTTTCCTTCGGTGTAAAATAAATGGGCAAATATGCACGAGTGGACACAAGGGGCATATATATCTGTTCATAGCTAATTTGTATATTCGTATATCACTTACTGGAGAATAGAGACTGCATACGTAATCGCACTGCAGCCACGTGACTATAACACCACAAAGATTATTTCCTTATATTTCAGTATCAAATTGCAATTATCGAAAACTATTCCAAATGTAGGCAGCATGTTTCAAAGCATTTGTAGATTTTTAGCAGTTTTAGAACTCTGATAAATTTCGGTTCAATGGATAAGAAAAATAGCGGCTTCTTTTAACGATCTAATCATACGAAAAATTTTAGGTTGCCATAGCAGTGCTGCTGACGATTCGAGTCTTCTGAGATATAACGCCGTCTCGACTGGTAAATATTTGTAGGTGTTTCGAGGGATTACAGAGATATATTTCTTTTTCCAAGTAGTCACACACAGCTCACAGTAGAAGGTAAAATAGGCTACACGTTTCGGCTTGAACAAGCCATCATCAGTCCTACGATTAGAACATTAAAAAACTATTTTACATGCTTTCATCGTGCATATTTTACAATTGTTAAGACAGATCAACAAATACGCAGACTATTTACAGTTATATGAGATGGGCGGGGCATGTAGCAACGACGGGGGAAAAGAGATGTGCATACAGGATTTTGGTGGGGAGACCTGAGGGAAGGCGACCACTTGGGAGACCCAGGCGTAGATGGGAGGATAATATTAAAATGGATCTTCAGGACGTGGGATGGGGGCATGGACTGGATTGAGCTGGCTCAGGATAGGGACAGGTGGCGTGCTCCTGTGAATGCGGTAATGAATCTCCGGGTTCCATGAAATGCGGGGAATTTCTTGACTAGCTGAGAAACTGTTAGCTTCTGAAGAAGGCCTCTGCTCCATGGAGTCAGTCAGTCAGTCAGTCAGTCAGTTAGTTAATTAGTTAGTCAGTTACAGTTACATATTTGTATCAGTATCTCCACTACATGTTTCGGCGGTCAAGCCACCAGCATCAGGGGGCACCAAATATCACAGACTCCGTTCTGCATCTGAAGTCATACAATATTGCTCATAAGAAACAATCCAGTGTGCCATTGTTTCTTATATGTAATATTTTATGACTTTAGATGCAGAACGGAGTCTGTGATATTTGGTGCCCCCTGAGGATGGTATCTTGACCACCGAAACATGTAGTGGAGATACTGATACAAATATATAACTGTAAACAGTGTGCGTATTTGTTGGTCTGTCTTAACAATTAAAAAGAAACATCAAAACTTCAAGCACGCGTGGAATCTCAAACGTTTAAAATGTAATAATACAATTATAAATGTATCTGAAAAGTTAAAGTATTACATATGAAGCCTTGTAGTAAAATGAGGGTACGTCACCTTAGAATAATTTGATAACATAGCATTTACCTTCATGGCCTAGCAGTCCAAAAACGAGCAAGACCCATAATTACACGCTGCCAGCGCTCTTAATATAGACTCTAAAAGAGTAAATATAATCAAAGTCTATTCAGTAGCTTCATAAAAAACGTTTGGATGCACGTGGTATTCCATTTTCCGCTCTTTTGCTAAGCGCTCATAGTAAAGATCTGTCTTAATACGTCTGTGCATTGTTGCATTTCAGTTCTCTAATATCCTGAGAAGAGTAACGTGATGTCATTTGTGTTGACGCGAACTAGGCTAAGGTTTCACATACAATGTCCACAGAGTTTTAACTTTGTAGTCACATGCTTACGTGTAACAGATAGAAGCAGAGTCTGAGGCAATATTCAAATGATATTGACGAGGTATGTACATAAACTTTGTCGAAGAGCTCAACCTAACTTCATCCTTGCCAGAGGATGCCTTCCAACATTAAGCTGCACAAGTTAGATCATCCTGTAACATATTGCATGTATGAAGCTACATGCAAATATTCATATCAAGAGACAACACTGGTTGGCAAATCCGGTGACGTCAGCGTCAGATACTAGTTACAAGTATATTGTACTGCTTGCATTTGCTTTTCTCACGGTTTGTCCTAACGTAAATTTATGTTTAAATTACCAAAAGAATTGCTAAGTATATTCCCTGTGTGGGAGAAAATTAACTGCAAAGCAATATAAGGCAGCAAGGGCCGATCCGGGTGGCCGTACCGTCTAAGGCGCAGATCGAAAGCTGCTTGATTGTTGGGATTGCGGGTTCGAATCCCGCTGAGGACATGGATGTTCGTCTGTTGGGTTTGTTTTGTGTTCTGTAGGTAGCGGCCTGCGTGACGGGCTGATCGCTGATTCAGAGGAGTCCTACCGCGCGCGAGCGCGTGTGTGTGTGTCTAATTGTGTGTGTATAATTGTGTGTGTGTCTGATTGTGTGTGTGTATGTGTGTCTAATTGTGTGTGTGTGTGTGTGTGTTTAATCGTGTGTGTGTCTCATTGTGTGCGTCCCTGTGTGTGTCTAATTGCGTGTGTGTCTAATTTTGTATGTGTACGTGTCTAATTGTGTGCGTGTATAATTGTGTGTGTGTATGTGTGTCTAATTGTGTGTGTGTCTAATCGTGTGTGTGTGTGTGCGTCTAATTTTGTGTGTGTGTCTAATTGTGTGTGTGCGTGTGTGTGTGTGTCCAATTGTGTGTGATCAATAAACCGCAACAAAGAGGCGGTCCTGGCCAGAGTTGGGTTGTTGCGCCACAGAAAAAAAAATATATATATGGCACGTATCCAGTTTTCACGGGACCAAGTAGTCGGCATATTAGATAGACAACGGACTGGACGACTGAGGAATCTCGGTTCGTCTCCCGGCATTGGCAAGAAATCTTTCCCTTCTCTAAATCACCCAGCCCGACTCTGGTGCCCAACCACCGTGCTGTTCAATAGATACTGAGGGCTCATACCCAGAGGATAAAGCGACGGTTCCGTGAAACTGACCTCTCACTTCCATTTACTGCCGAGATTAAGAATGCGTGGAGCAATGACCTCCACTCCCCAATATGGCTTATGTCTTGGGCACGGACTTTACATTAATGTACCCATTCCGAAAGCCAACTTCTGTACCAACTGATGGATTTGTCACATCAGTTTGTGTTTGCAGCTTAGGTTACAAATGCTTTAAATTCTACGCTAAAGCAACGCAGTTCTTAATTAATTTAAGGAGGCAGCCATTGAAAATCTAGCAGTCGCTCAGCTATTGACGAAACGTCGCGTCGTTTATAGAGCCTGAGAATTTAGTACAGTGCCCAAAAAGAGTGTTATAATGAATTAAAATAATCGGTGGACACGCTTACCCTGCTTGGGTCAAAATATCTAAACCAAGCTTTACGTGCAAAGTGACCTAAATCAGGACGGCATTGTTTCCGCTCTCACCAGATATATTTTGTACAGCGCCAAGCTTCCTGTGCAATCATCTCGTTTATCATAACGGGGTGCATTGTTCAATAATAATTCTGCACGAATAGCGACAAACAGATCTACTCAGTCACATGTAAAACTAATGGACATAACAAGTGTTGATGAAGTGACAGACAAGTAATCACTTTCCTACTGGGACTCTAATATTCAAATTAGAACATACGTAATATTTGTGCACATCCTTAAGAAAGTGTCCTTTGTAAGGTTAGAGAAAGGAAATTTAGACTTGAGAGGCAACATAATTTCACAAAAATCTCCTGTATGTCAGGACGGATATAAGGCATTGCTCCCACAGGATAACCATTATGTGTGTTCCGGGAATACGAACGTACCCTCAGTGTGCCTCGCTGTATAATAAGCTACCGGATTTACGCACACTATAAAATCAATTTGACTTTACACTAACAAGGGGATTATACCTGAAGCTTGCAAATCACTTAATTGGAGATTCATGTACGCTTATTTCACTCTTACAGTAAAAGCCTTGTCCAGAAACATGACTTGCTGGTGACTCTCAATTTTTTTATTACATTCCAAAATTACTTTGCAAGCCGTTGCGGTTAGTGGAAAGAAATCTACCCTGAAGAGTATCAGTGTACAAAAACACTAATCACCAACAAATGCACACAGAGTGTTTTATCATCCATCGTAACACACTACTACATGTTTCGACCCTGTTGTGTCATCTTCAGGGAGAACTTTTTTCTTATCGTTACACTAAGGTTGCACTTTATATTTGAATGAGAATGTGCTGTTGACTGTATACTGCGGTGTTTTTGGAGGCGTGAACTCTGCGATCCGGGCCTGCAGTGCCTCCAAAAACAAGGCAGTACACAGTCAACAGCACATTCTCACTCAACTATAAAGTGCAACCTTAGTGTAACGATAACAAAAAGTTCTCCCTGAAGATGACCCAGCACGGTCGAAACATGTAGGAGTGTGTTACGATTGATGATAAAACTCTCTTTGTGCATTTGTTGGTGACTAGTGTTTTTGTATAATATAGTGCACGGACATGGAACACATTAAATTTGAGCATCAGTATATTTTCATTGATTTATTGCATTTTAATAATTAATGAATAAATTGCTTTCAATAGCTAACATTTTAGTTTACGCAATTTTTGCCATAAGTAAGTAAGAGATGCTTCGGTTTGGTGCCAGCACTTCATCAATCATAGCATCAGGGCACTTTGAATTTAGCAAGAACTCACAAAAAGAAAATATGTAACTTTAATATTAATTACTTTTCGCAAGTTAGAAACAAATTATGGACACGATTTAAAGTTCCTAATTTTAACAACGAAGAAATACCCCCAAGATTTTCCAGTTCTGATAATTTCCGAGTTATTAAAATGAATACCCCAGATTGTGCTTCTATATGAACAAGTTTCACTTTACAGCAACATCTTTTAAGAATTCCCTGTGTTCAGGGCACAGCTATTTAAATACAGACAATAGCTCGCTTTAACGAACTTCCTTCATTAACCCTTTAGAGAAGAAGCGTATGTTTTATATAAGGACTCAGCGCGTACCGCGCTGTAAACACTTTCCACTTCGGTTATAAAAACCAGTCTCTTAATGTTTTATAAGGCAAAAGTTGCTGTTTGTTCTGAGATCCGTACAAAACACATAAAGGCAATGTGGGCACCACGTAGAATTTTTTAATGTTAAACCTGGTGGTATGTAAGGTTACCGCTATGCTTTAAAAGGTTAATCAGAGAACAATTCGTACCGCCAAACACAATTTTTATTAATAAACGCTACTTATTTGCCCTTAATCTAGCGACATATTACGGCTATGCTCCAAAAACCATCATCAGGCCAACTTATATACGTAAATATGTGACAATGTAAAGAATACAAACACTGTCGCATAACATTATGTCAATTAAGACGAACGTGAGCTACCACATCTTACATGTCACTGTGTACTTTACATATAGTTGTGTGGTTAAATTGTGTTTCATATTTTATTAAAATCGAAATTTTTTAAATCAAATTTCATACAATTTTAATTAATTATATATACAACGAATACATAACTCTGTAAATCACGGACACAATCCGTAACATCTCGTGTCCATACTGATTGGCATAACACAAGGCCATGTTCATATTTTTAAATTTTGATGTTTTGTAGAGAAGTTAACTTGATGATGGCGTCGACATAAAGCCAAACATGTCACTAGATTAAGTGTAAACAAGAACTGTTCACCAATCAACTTTAACATTACTACATTCATTTTAAAAGAAAAACATGTAAAACTAGGACAGCATCTGACGGTAAAGCAGTTGACCATTTTCCCACCTTGTTTATCCACTTGATAGAAGTTCTACAAAACTTTAAAACTGCCACGCCTATACAACGTCATACAAAACCTTTGGGCCTTGATACCTTTTCGTTTACATTTTCAATCAAGGATTTCCTTCCCGCTTATATGAAATGGTTTTCGTCTTGTTTTTCTAGACTTTTAATTTAATGTGGTTTCACTTCACAGACTTTGCTTCTTAAAAGGACATCTCTAAAGCCGTATTTCCATGTTGGAAATAGAATAACTTATAAGGTAATTTCTAAAGTAACTAAGGTAAGTAGCACGATGTAGTGGTAGCGACGAGGGGTCGAAAGGGGGACAAAGCTGTGACAAAGGTTGTTGTTATAGCTTTCCGATATTGCTGCGCTGAATTAGCTTAGGTAGACAAAATACGATGGTAGAAGCAGGGAAGAGGAAAATATAAAATCGCCAAAAAAAAAGCTAGTAAAAATAAATAAGAAGCACGTCACGGATTTCGCATCACTCAGACGCAGACATCAACTGCTCTGGCGCATAATGAACTTTGATTTTTATTATATATATGCCTTTCCTTCATTCTAAAGGAAAAAGAACTTTAGCATTATGTAAGAAGCTTTGCATCCGTCAGCCCAGAGGTGATGCTTAAAGCAGGTGTTTTATCTTTGACACACACAGTTACTTAACAACACTGTTTGGATCAAACAATTCTCATTAGGTCTATTCTAATCCTTTTACGAAATTCGTCAACTAAAACCAATCCACGTGTAAGGCACCTGTAATTTTGTTTGTACGTTTAATTTCTGTTTAGGTACGTTTAGATAAATATTGACTTCAATGAGAAATTTTCAGGTAGACTTCAGATTTGACAGTCAAAAATTTTGTGTCATGAAAATATTTTTATAAAAATATTTGGGCTTTCAAATAGTCGCTATAAATATTATCTATATGTACTTAAAAAAGTTCTCTGAAAGTGTTTATTTCAAATCTTAGTGGCCGTATACCTATTTATACGTAATTACTAAGGTATTACATGCACATGTAATTAACCACGTGTACTTCGTATGTTATGTGACGGACCACCGTAAACATTACGCGATGCTGCACTAAAGCAGGTAACCACAAAAATAACAGACCTCCGTCAATTTCCGCTGTCATAAATAAACCAAACTCTGTACCAATCAAAGTTCCTAATTCCATCCGGTGGCGTCACATCAACTTGTTACTGCACTCACGTTGCACAGCTCTCGCAACAATACAGCGTTTCATTTGTTTGGTATATTTAATATTCGCCACTGTACCTTCATTTCTCCATCTTTTTTCATGGCACAACACCCCCTGGTGGGCCAGGGCCTTCTCATTATCGAGGCTTCATGATCACACTCAGACACACCACACTCGGTAGGATTCCTCTGGACGAGTGATCAGCCCGTCGCAGAGACCTCTACCTGACAACATACAACACTCACGAGAAACAGATATCCATGCCCCCACTGGAATTCGAACCTGCAATCCTAGAAAGTGAGCGGTCACAGACCCACTCCTTTGACAGCGCGGACACTGAGATCAGCCTTTCTGCATTTAGGGAGACTATCGATATATCTCGAAGTTCTGATTCACTACGCTCATCGGCGGTACAACTTCTTTCAGCTTATGTTTACTTGCTTGATTCGTTATTTGTTTCATTGTTTATGACCTTCAGAATATTAGAAACAAGTTCCATCAGGTGTGATGTTTCCCTGATCTCTATACTGAAACACGATATAAGACTTTCCCAAAACTCAGCTACAGGATTAATTAATACTGTACTTATATTTAACTTAAATAACTAAATTAGCAACAACAATGAGATTATTTGTAGCATGTCGCTAAATTTAACATAGGCAGTGTAAATGTAAATGTACATATAAATTTCGCCCCGTAACAGGCCAGGAAGATAGAGACGGGTAGTACCGACACAGCTCCACTCCGTCTTTAACCTCGGCTCTAGATGAGGGTGGGTGGTCAACGCCAGGCCTCGAACGCTTTAACCCGGAAAAGACAGCCCGTACCCTTCGTACAGGAGTCTGGCGGACACGACGAGGCTAAGAGTCACTTTTCGAAATCCTGCGAAAACGCCTAAAATTGTATAATGTTTCCCTTTACCTTAACAACATATTTCATTATTTTAACAACTTCAGTTCAATGTTGTTTTAAATTGCGTCTTGTGCCTCAGTGTTTACCTGACAGGGAAGACGGTCTACCGTACCCATGGAATATAATGGCTTAGGTGTATGGATGAAGCACTGATTTCATTACTTAAGGCAGATTAGTAAGGATTAGTATCGCTCAGTACAGATTAAGATCGATTACAAGAAGTCTTAGACGGCCGCGATATCTCAGTCGCTGTAGCGAATCGCACCGACTGGAAGATCCTGTGATCAGATTCCGGGGGGGGGGGGGGGGGGGGGGGGGGGGGGGGGGGGGGGAATTTCAGTACCGGCCC